>PVKU01005442.1:0-123671 GCA_004027475.1 Anoura caudifer
ATTCTCTGAAGCCTTCATTGATCCCTAGCCCCTCGGCCTTGAGTGGACATCTCTCTCTTTCTTCCCCTGTCCCTTGCTCTCATTGTCTGATCTGGTACAGCCTGCATTTCCTTAAGAATCTGCTCACCTGTTTGGTGGTCAGCCCAGGCTCCTGTAACAGGAGGTCGAAAATGATGTGATTCACATTCGATTCCCTGGCCTAAGGTGAAACTTAGATACTACACAGCAGATACTTAGTAGAAGTTTCTTGATTTACTTTGAGTTGAAATGGAGATGATAAGGATATGATGAAGAAGATTTTTTTTCCCCTAGCAGTTCTTCATTTTCTACATTCTATTCTCTACCTGTACAGTGAATATCAGTGTTCAACAGTCCAAAGTAAGATGTCCCAGGAGAGCAGTAGTAAGTTAAATGGCAGAGCTAGAAAAAAGAATGGAGAGGTCAGAGAGAGGAAATGACCTGGGAGAGGTCGTGTCTACAATGAGGGGAAAGGAGAGGATACCTGTGGGAAAGAGAAATTCTGCTGAGCTTTCATACCAAAGGGATCTTTGCAAGGTTCGAAGGGGACAAAGTACCTGGAGCGTCAATTTGACACAGTCTGGAAGCATCAGAGTGGAAAACGAACTCCAGGGCAGCCAAGTGCAATCACAGCAGGAAACGGGTGATGGATTAACCGTCATTACGATTAAATTACCATGCAGCAGGCACAAGCATTGACCAAGCTGCGCCTCCACTCCTGGCCCGGTGCCAGAACTTCAGTCGTGGGAGACGAGGGCTCTGCCCCCAAGGGTTCCGGTCTCTGCAGTTCACTCTCTCCAACTAGTGATGCTTATCCCAGCGGTTCCTGGAGCTTAGTGATCTACGGCTTCCTGGGCCCTACCGCAGACCCACAGCCACAATCTGTAGGGCACGGGGCTTAGGAATGTAGGTCTTTTTAAAAGATACTCAGGGGACCTCTAGGAGCATCTCTGATTAACAACTATAGTTGCACTGTAATTGTGGGATTAAAACAAACAGGTGACCAATGTGAGGGGTGCTGTGGAATGCAGAGGAGGGGAGGGCATCGTGGGGGAGGTCCAGGAAGCTACTGGAAGGAGGTCACATTTGAGCCGAGACTAAGGAAATGATGAGTTTGCGATGAGGATCGGAACTGATGATAACGTAGTTCAGAGCTCTCTAGAAATTGGAGATGAAACTGGAATAACTGCTCCGTGTGTGTGTGTGTGTGTGTGTGTGTGTGTGTGTGTGTGTGTGAGAGAGAGAGAGAGAGAGAGAGAGAGAGAGAGAGAGAGAGAGAGAGAGAGAAGACAGTGCAGAGGGAAGAGTCTTGCAGGTAATTTGCCAGGGAATAAGCAAAGAAGCTCATGAGAGGAAAGGTACTCCCAAGGTGTTAGCCAAAGACCCTGGAGAGCTCAGCACCGTAAGGTAAAATGCACAAAAAGAACAACTATTTTGTGGAGAGACCGTGGAGAATAGGGACTGCCCGTATGTCTGTGGATATGGTCATTGCTGAACATTTTGGTGGGAACAGGGTCTGCAAAGTGGTAGGTGAGGAAGACAGGACTCCGACCTCAGTTACCTGCACAGGAATTCAATCAAATGACTGCCAACTCTCCTATGAAGTTTGCAGGTAAAAGGAAGGAGAAAGTAGGTCTGGTAGGCTGGGGGAAATCTGTGCTTAAAGATGAGCATTGATTTGAAAATATTTCTAGTGTTTAGAGGTTGGAGGCAACAGAGAAGGAGATTAATGGGCAGTGAGCACAAATAATAGAGCAGGTTCCTAGAGGAGATGGGTCTGAAAGAGGAATGGCAAACCAAGGGTGGGTGCAAACAAGGACAGGCAGTAGGGAGATGAGTGAAGGGTGCATGTGCAGCCCTGACCAGTGTGGCTCAGTGGGGTGAGGATTGTCCCCGCAACTGGAAGGGTACTGGTTAGATTCCCGCTCAGGACGCATGCCTGGTTGAGGGACAGGTCCCCAGCTAGGCACATACGAGAAGCAACCACTTGATGTTTCTCTCTCACATCCATGTTTCTGTCCCTCTCTTTCTCTCTTCCTTCCCCTCTCTCTAATAATAAATTAAATCTTAAAAAAAAAAGGTGCACGTGCAGGTGACCTGCCTCCATCAAAGAGAGGACAGGTGCTCTGGGACCTGGGAAGAGCACCAGTGGGTTTAGGTGGAAGAGACGGGAACAGCAGGAGCTCCCACTGTGCGCCCACTTCCACTTTGGAAACAATTGCTGCCCTCTCGTGTGCTAGAAACGCACGAGTCTCTGCAGTGACTGAAGCGGGAATGTGAGGGTTGTTATCAGAACCTGTTCTCAGTCCTGAACACCCATCAGCATTACCTTTTTGGGAGGGCTTTTTTGTTACTGGTAACTCGATTCCACTTTTAAGTTCTGACTGGTGTGGCCCAACTGGTTGGGCATCACCCTGCAAAGTGAAAGGTTGTGGGTTCGATTCCTGGTCAGGGCACACACATACAAGAGGCAACTGATTGATGTGTCTCTCTCTCGCATCAATGTTTTTCTCCCTCTCTTTCTCCCTCCCTTACCCTCTCTCTAAAAATAAATAAATAAATAAATAAATAAGCTCTTTAAAAGATCTAAATTAATTGGTAAATTCATTGGCCTGGGGGTGGATCCTAATTTTCAGCTTGGGACACCGTTGGTCAGCAGAAGCATAGCGGCACGAGGCATGCAGCTATTGTGTGTGAATATGATGTTCAGCTAGGGTGTCTCCACATTACCAGGCATGTATCATGTGTAGGGTATTGGGTTAGCCACAAAAAAAGAGAAGAAGAAAAGGACTTTGCAGGGATCAGTGAAAAGTCGAAAGATGATCAGAAAAGCATAAATCAAGAGATTTCAAGGAAGGATGAGGCTGATTCTCACACTAAGTCATTCATTTACCTGCGAATTCAGCCACCCAGCGGTTCTCTAGGCACCTGCAACATATTCAGCACCGCCTGCTACTGAAAATACAGAAATGAGCAGACTTTTCCAGACGAGTTGGGGGGAACAGGACAGGGAAACTGGCTACTGTCATTTCACGTGGTAAGCACGGGTTAGAGGTGGGCCGCAGGTGCTCTGAGCGCACAGTCCAGGGACATCTTCTGCAGCAAGAGAGGCAGGAGAGAAGGTGGGAAGCTGAGTCTGAAAGAGGGCAAGATGGGATGAATTATGGTGGCATTCACCAACCTAGAAAATGGCACCAGGGCAAGGCGAAGGACATGTCTTCGGGACTGAGGGGACTGAGAGGCTCCTGGTAACCTCAGGGACAGTAAAATTATCAGAAGCCAAAACAACTTAATAAAGCTACATTTTGACACATCTGATTTCCCCCTGAGTATTACATCCCCATGATTATTTTGTAACCACCAAATTGCAGTCTTTAAGTCCCTCCCTTTTCTTACCCAGTCCCCAACCCCCCCACCCCCAGCAATCATCAGTCTGTTCTCTGTGTCTATGAGTCTTTTCTGTTTTGTTTGCTTGCTTATTTTATTCTTCAGATTCCACATATAAGTGAAATCATATGGCATTTGTCTTTCTCTGTGTGACTTATTTCACTTAGCGTAATACCCTCTAGGTCTATCCCTGCTGTTGGAAATAGGAAGATTTCATTCTTCGCTTATGGTGCAGTAATATTCCACTGCGTATGCCACAGCTTTATATCAGCTCATCTACTGAGGGGCACTTGTGTGGCTTTCCTATCTTGGCTATTGTAAATAGCGCTGCAATGAACATGGGGGTCCATATATCCTTCAAATTAGTGTTCTGGGTTTCTTCATGCATGTACTCAGAAGTGGAATTGCTGGGTCATAAGACAGTTCCATTTTCAAAATTTTTTAGGAGCCTCCATTGTGATCTTCATAGTGACTGTACCAATCTGCATTCCTACCAACAGTGCCTGAGGGTTCCCCCCTTTTTTAAAAAAAAGTTATTGATATTAGAGAGAGAAAGAGGGAGAGAGAGAAGCATCAATTTGTTGTTTCACCCATTCAGGCATCCAAGAACCATCTTGGATGTGCCCCACTGGTGATCAGACCCGCAACCTCTGTGTATCAGGGTGGCCCTCTAACCAGCTGAGCTTTGCTGCCAGCAGGGGGCCAGGGTTCCCCTTTCTCCACATCCCCACCAGCACTTGTGAGTTGATTTCTTGATGATGGCCATTCTGACAGGTATGAGGTGATATCTTATTGTGATTTTAATTTGCATTTCTCTGATAATGACATTGAGCATTTTTTATTTGGCCATCTGTATGTCCTCTTTGGAGAAGTATCTATTCAGGTCCTTTGCCTATTTTTTAATTGGATAGTTTGGGTTGGTTTTTTTAGGGTTTTTTGGGGGGAGGGTTCTTATTGAGTTGTATGAGTTCTGTATAAATTTTGGATATTGAGCTGTTATCAGATATACTTGGCTTTACTTTTGCTCTGACTTGCCTCAAATTGATTAATTCAACACATAATTAAAATATGACTGAAGTGTGTACCACATTTCCAATATCCTTGACAAGTTTTCTCCTCTCTGCATAACTGTGTGTATTTAAATATTGGTGTGGTTGCACAGGTGTTCGTATTCATCACAGCACAATTGCTTGAAGGACTCTTTGGAATTAATCATCCATACTATTATCAATAACTAAATAACCTTACAGTTTATTTTTTTGTAGCTGTACTAATGTACAGTTTGTCTTATCTGGGCATAAAAAGCTTTCATTTTATTTTATTTCAAAGTTCACTGGCCCAGCAGGTGGGTCTTTTTTGTTACTCCTCTTGGTGCAGGTAGTTCCCTGGGTGTTCGAGGACCGCTGGGTGTCTGTTCTTCCTTTGTTAAACCGCAGAAGGGAGCCTGCGCAGTGGCAAGGCCTCTGCCAGGAGCCGCAGGAGCCCGCAGAGTGGCCTCAGGCTGCGGGTGAATTGGCGAGGCCACTTCTCCATGTCTCACCTTTGCCTCCTCCTTTCTTCCAGCCACCCAGTGCAAGCACGGGGCCGTGTTCCATACCTGCGGCCCGGGGTGCGTCAAGACCTGTGACAACTGGAACGAGATCGGCCCGTGCAACAAGCCATGCGTGGCAGGTTGCCACTGTCCAGCAAACTTGGTCCTTCACAGGGGGAGGTGCATCAAGCCAGTCCTTTGTCCTCAGCGGTGACCCTTGCTCAGCAGCTTAAGACTTTGAAACCTGGTGTTCTTGACACTGAAGTGGAAGAGCCGATGAAGGACTGCAGCATTTGTGTGCCGATTCTGCAAACACGCTCGCACGGAGTATATATGTGTACATATATAGATATATAGATATATTCAGAAACATTTCATCATTTATATAAACTATAGGTGGATTATTATATGTATATTTTTTGCTATAAGACATGTATTGTTTCTAGAATCCTAATCTGTAAGCCATTGGATACATTGTATAAATAAACCAGGTGTGTTTAATTTAACAAAGCAGCATGCAGACATATTGGAGGGCTTGAACATCACCGACATTGTCATTTTTAAGGAAGTTTTCTAAAAACCCTGAATTGCCTGCCTGCGTTAATTTTAGCTTTGAATCAGGATCTGCAGTAGAGTGAGAAATGTGTCTCTCCAGAGAAGAGCAGACTAGTCTAGGGGTGCTCCAGGATTCCAAAGAAAGGGGTGCATGCCTGGGAGAGGTGGCTGGTGGCTGGTAACAGTTCCTAATGGTGCATGTAAAGCGAGGCGCAGGGTGTCAGAGTTTATTGGGTCATGGTCTGATGTTATATCCCAAACCGATGGGCTAGTTGCCAAGAAATTATATACTTGCTACTAGAGTGTCACCAAAGAATCAAGCAGCTTTTCACCATCTTTGTGCATTCCTTGTGTCTCCTAACCACATGTGTGTGTGTGGTGGACAGGCGTGCTCGAGTGTCACACACTGAGATGCAGGGGCTCTCTGAGGGACACGTTAGTTTCACTGAGCATGAGCAGAGATTTGGAAAAACTTGCACAACGTGGGGAAAAAATAGTGGTTTCTCTGAACCTCAGCAATTTAGGACAAGCAAATCCGATGCGTCAGTGTTAGCCATCTGCATCCTGTGGTGGTTGTATTTATAAAATGACAGCCTTTAATTACTTCTGGAGGATTCCCAGTTCAGTGCTACTTGGTGACTGTCCATACATCATAATTATGGGATGGAAAGAAAGCCCTCGCTGACCAGCTGATTTAACATTAGTCCTAACAAAGAATGGTCTGTACACTTGCTCTGACATCCTCATAGGTTACATCCTCATGTAGTCACCATGTGATTTTCCTGACTTGTGTTCAGCCAAAGAAGTGAAAATGTCAACAAAACAGAACCCACCAATGTCTAAAAATAAAATGTTCTGCAGTGAAGTAAATAAAGGGCTTAAGACTTAAAACCAGGCATTTTCTATTTCAAGATGCTGCACTTTATAAACAAGCTCTACCAACTTCGGGTTCATCGATCTTTACCAGCTCTATTTAGATTTTATATTCTTATGATACTTTGTAAAGAGTGCTATTAATAGACAGCAGCAAAATCCCAACTTTTTGAGAGCCAGCGTATTGCCATTGCTTGTTAAGACAGTTGTGTGTCCTTAACAATATTCATCCTACATTCATGACAGCTAAAGGCTGACCTTGGACTTTTTACTGGACACGTCTAGGGGCCTGAGTAAACCAAATAAAGATCTCAGTATAATAGCGACTGGCTGAGGAACCGGGGAGTGTGGTTGCTGGGGGTCACTGTGCGTGCGTCCTAGACACCCCAGGCCGTCGCTTCAGCGCCACCTGTGGAAGGTGAGCTTTGATTTAGGAGATGGGTTCCAGGTGTAGTTTGTGGCCTTGTTGGTAGTGTTGAAGGATTTGGGACCACACTCTTGCTTATTGGTGACGCAAAGAGGCAGCGTATGGGTGGGGTTAAGGGTCAGGCCACCTGGACACCCTGCCACCAGGGAGATCACTTGCCCAGAGATCTGAGACACAATTTGCAGTCATGCTTGGGATCCCATTTATCCCCCACACTGTACTGAAGGGAGGAATAGGCCAATTGGTTGACCTGTCCTGCTTTTTTATTCTTTTTCTTTTCTTTTTTTATTTCTTTAGATTATCTTTGAATTCCTTTTTAGTTCACCCTTTATGAAAGAAGGACCCAGAAGAAAAGTGATGCAGAAGAGGAAATTTGTGGGTGGTTACTCACTGCCCATGACTCATCCAAGGACCGAGTACCAGTCCCCAGAAGGACCACATAGCCTCTTTGCCAGTGTAGTCAGTCATGGCCACCCATGGGGGTGAAGGACCGAGGCTCTTTTTCACGGATCTCTCATGAATTTGGGTGGCTTGATTACAAGTTTGGGGGGGGCCTACCGTCTCTGGGGTTTAGTTTAACCTTTGAACATTTTTTTCACTCCTAATCCTAGAAGGGAGAAAGAGGGAGGACAGAGGGTGATTTGGGCCCAGGAATCCAAACAGCTGTCTGATGAGGGAGGGTGGGGCAATCAGCTCCCTGGTCAGGGTTGCTGCAGGCTCTAGTTGAGCAATGATTTTTTGTCCGGTGATTGATGATAATGGAGATGAACCAAGTGCTTCAGTGATAGGGGCCCCACTTGGTTCGCATGAGATATTTTCACAGGCTCTCAAAGCCCTGCGCCCTCGGAGTTAGATGACTTGAAATGACAGCATTGTATTTCTTTCATTAATGTACGTAACCCAGGTTCTATGAGATCTACAAAATTAATAGATGGGTTCGTGTTGCTCTGTCTGCAGGCATAAAATCCTACGCTGATTATGCCCTCAGCTACGAATACTGAACTCAATGAGGGAGAAGTGCCTGTGATGAAAAACTATTGAGACTCTCATTACACAAGGTGCTCAGGGAAAGTTCTTCCCTCTCTTCCTGTGACAACAGAAATGTGTGAAGTTCCCGAAAGTAGGAAGCAAATGAATCCTTGATACTGACAGCCAGTTACTTATTCAAAGGGCAGCACATTGAGAAGCACCAACTCTTCAGGCCGAAGGTCTCCCCCTATGAACTCGCTGGAAGTTTCCCGAGTGTCTGGCCACCAGACCGTGAAAGGAGCCTCCCAGCAGAATGAGAAGGACCTGGAAGGGCTCGTCCCCCCGGGTTTCATTGCATGTGGATAAACCATTCTGACCGGGAAACTCTGTTACTATGAAATATTTCAGACAGACAAAAAGGTATAGAGAATAATGTTGTAAACACCCATAAATACATTACCCTCATTAAGAAAAATAACCTGATAGGGAGTCAGTCCATTTTTCTGGCATCAATAAAATCGAGCCAAGACACACGGTGCCACAGCTTGGCGTGGAACGTCTGCTCGTTGGGCTTCCGTTCACTTTGCTGCTCTCTGTCACTCACAGGCCCTGGCTCTGACAAGCCTCACAGACGTGAGCCGGAAAGCTCTCCGTGTGGGAGAGGGTGCCTGCAGGGACAGGCGCCAGGATACTTTAATTAGCTGTCTCCTGCAAATATAACCCTCGGGAACAGGCAAAAAATGCCTCTGATTCTAAATCCTGGCGAACAAGCCTTGCAGAATCCAGGATATTCATTCTGAAAAGTGACAGTGTTCAAGTGGCCAAGAATGAATGAATACACCGGGAAGAGGAAGGGATGCTGGTGATTATGCTGACCCTAAATTAAGAACCAGACATCCAGCCCTTTCCGGGGAGCTTTCAGGCTTTCGAGTCATGTTGGCTTCTATTGGATTTGATGAACCTGGTGGAATGGCACACAACTGCATTAGCTTCGTCCTCCCTTTCAGATTAATTTGGAGCAATCAGTTTTGAAGTGACCAGTGTGAGGCGGAAGGAGGGCAGATCTACATCAGCCTTAAGGGATACTTCTGAGTGAGCTTGGCTAAGCAAAGTGGGAAGGGTGTTCCAGGCAGGGTTTTGTTCTTTAGGAAAACGGTGCCCAATGTGGTGCATGGCGTAGTGCACTCAGAAAATAACTTTTGTCTGGGAGCTGGGCTAAATCAGCAGGGCTGTTTGCAGCTAGGGCCTCTGGGGACATCTCGGGTCCTGTCTAACTGCTCCAAGAGTGGAAGAGATGCCAACCCCTGTCACCCATTCCCCACACCACTCCCAGTGGGCTGTGGCACTGGGTGGGAAGATCTGCCCCAAGGCCAATCCAGCTAAGGGACAATATTAAACAACGGATTGATGTGACCAGAGCTTTGTTGCAGCAAGTGGAGTGGAGGTGAGGTTTTGGTCAAAAGACCAGGTAGGAGGCCCATGAGACAGTCCAGGTGAGAAGCGATGAGCCCCCAAACCAGGAGGTAGGAAGGAGCTAAGAAGGGGAGAGCTTTGTGACTGATTGGGCGGCAGCTAGGCAAGTCTCTGGCTGGAGCAACGCATAGCGATGTGGCCAGCCTGTTACATGAGGAACACTGGCCAGGGGCCAGTTGTATGGAAATTTTTATTGCAAATCAAATGTTTTCTTTAGGCTGACATCCTGAACATTGTCGCTCAGAGATGGTCCTTCTTAAGACAGTCACCATCCAGGATGAATGGCTTATGAAGCAGAGGACCACACAGCTGACCCTGGGGGTCTCGGGGAGTCCAGTGGGAGCTTTTCCGCATGGGCGAATGTCTCGGAGGCTGGTCAGGGAGGGTGACTGCGCAGGTGAGCCTTGTTAGGCTGAATAAGCTCTGCCTCTACGCAAACCTGAGTGTGTGTGAGCAGGGATAGTGCTGTCTGGGTGCGTAAGGCATGAGTCACTGTGCAGATAAGAAGACAGACCAGCAGCAAGCCGACAGGCTGGGGCGGCAGAGACACAGGGCTGCGCCCTGCTGGGGGGTAACAGATTCACAGAGCTGTTCTGAGTTATGGCAATGGAGCTCATACACCCACCCTGAGGGAACTTTGCAAGGGTCCCTTGATTTTTAGTGTGGCGAGCACAGCAGACCTTGAGGAAATTTTGGCATTGTGATATAAGCTCTCTTTGCTTCTTGCACCTGGGTGTGTTCGACTTTCCTTGATGCGGCTTCTGAGAATCTAGAGAGGGAAGGAAGCAGGAAGAGGCTTCTAATGAGACCATTGCCTCTGACCTTCCATGTTGCACTGCAGAGTGAGGAGGCATCCTTCAGGCCTTCCAGGCACTGGTTTCTGTAACAGAGCTGGTCCGAGGCAAATGCATTTAATGACTGCTTTTGTGGACTTGGCTGTGGCCTGATGATGGCTGGGCTGGGGATACTGGGGGTCCAAACAGTTGAACCCATCAATGTCAGCAGCTCTGGTCACACCTGCGGATAAAAGGTCCGAGAACACAGCTCACCCCGAGCTCTGGTTGGAGCAGTTCTGTTATATTTCAGCCACTGGCGTCGTAGCCCAGCTTGTGCTGTAAAAACTGACATAAACGCCTTCTCCGCTTCCTCCGCAGGGAACTTGGCTTCCTAAGTAATTCCTCAGAGGGGGGCTTTCAGCAATGAAATCTGGGGCTTTGAGAAATGTTTGCGGTGATGACAAAGTTTCACTTTGGCTCGGAAAATGTAAATACCATTAGTTATGTTGTCATTTTCACCATGTTTCTGCATGTAATTGAAGGAATCAGACTCTGAACAGCTCCTCCTGGCTCAGCGGGGGGCTTAGGCAGGCGGGAAGGGGCGTGGAAGGCAGCGGGCAGCCTGGCTGATCCCCCGCAGGGAGCAGGCCGTCCGTGGGCCTGGGGCGTGACATGTTCCCACTGGCCCCTTGCACATGTCTGTGGAGAAGGGCATTCAAGAGGTCCTTGCCATGTGGTAGGGGACCTCACCACTGACTCTCTTGAAGGCAGTTGGACAGGAGGACTCCTTCTTAGGAAACCTGCTTGCTCACGTATATCCACAGTATATACTGCTCCTGTGACCCCCGGAATGTGAGGGGGGACTGCTCGATGACACTAAAGAGCATTCCTCTGTTTGATGAGATGGCGTTTGGGGATACCTGTCTTCACAGTCAGAACAGCTCAGCCCACGCAATTCCATTTCCATGGTGGGCCCACACAGCTCTCTTGATTCCGTCATTCTTTGAAATGCACTGGGGAGAATCCTGCCAATGGTCTGTGAGTAGGCGAGGCCACCCCACTCAAAACCCTGGCAGATTAATTTAGACCCTAAACCAGCTGGGGCTTGCTTATTGAGGCCTTCCCATAGAATTCATGGCATGATGGTCTTACCCTTCTTTTGCTTTGTCATCGGCTCAGGCCGTAGAATGGTTGGGTTGCTTTGGCTAAAGGAGTTAAAGATGGCGGCCAGGAGAGCATTCCAGAGGGACTGGAGTGTCCAGCTGGGCTGGGAGGCGTTGGCATTGCCTGGACTGTCCCTGAGGGTAGAATAGAGCCATCAGCTTCATCCTTTTGTTTGGGGATGGAGAGAGGGTGGGAAGGCTTATTCCATATTAATTCTGTCTGAAGTTGCCAATTATGTCCTTTGGTTTTACTTTGGAGGGGCAATTTCAAAAAAACAATATGCCATACACATTTAAGTGTTGTTATCTTAAACTTAGGTGAAGCCATAGCCTTCCAAATTTTAGGAATTTTAGTTTCACTGGACTCAAGTGCTACTAATCTAGCCTATTGAATATTAAAATTCTCATGTTTAGCTGATTTCAAGTGAACATGTTCAAATGCGATTTTCCAAAGCAATGCTTGTTTTCCCTTGAAATCGGGCCCATGATTTATCGTGCGTACGTCTGGTTCATTCAGGCTATCTGCTTTGTGACAGCGAGTGCATGGCATTTCGTGCCTAAATAACACATATGCATATTATTTTCCTCGCATGACATTTATTATTTTTAAATCAGTAATGTGTGCAACTTCATTTGTTCATGCCCCTCCGAGCATAAGCACACAATCCTGTTTCCGAAGAAAGAAGAGACCCGGTAGGGGACAGGGAGAGGCTGGGAGGCCAACAGCCCAGAGGCGGCAGATCCCACCACGTGTCTTTTTCCAGTGCAGCCCCACGGGGCTGCATCGGGCGGCTGTCCTGCAGATGTGGCTCTCTCTGCGCTGCCTGCAAACAAATGCAAGGAAATAAACTCCAGGTCTCAGATGCTCATCCTCTGAACCACATGGCCTGGCCCACACTGTGTGCCTTTTATGACACATGGGAACAGGGTCCCCGTGTCTCAAAGCACCCACTGAGCTCCCTCAAAGCTGTGATCTGTCATCCAGATGTCTAGGCTGTTAGGAGGAGGGGCCGACTTCCAGATGAACCAGTCTCCTTGGCACGAGCTGGCTGGATGTAGGGGATTGGGTGGCTCTGGGCTGACTAGGCTTGGCGCTTGGAGCCTAGATGTGAGCAGGAGCTCAAGCAGGTCCCCGCAGGTCACGGGCTTGGGGTGTGTCCATGCCAGGGAAGGGGTTCCTGCCAGATGTCTAGGGAGCCTGTAGGAGGAGTGTGGTTCCTTGTGCTCACGTTGCTTGTCTGGGAGGAAGAAGAAAGACCTCCCTCACAACACTGGAGGTTCTCAGTATTTCTAACCAAAGATCACAGCAGCTGGATTAGAGCACGCAGGGCCAATGACAATTTTTCCACTAGGAGAAACAGATCACAATGCAGCCTCTTGAGATTTTTCACCAACAATTAAAACAAATTGTCAGGTCAGCTGTTCATTTGTGCCGCCTTCCCTTCTACCTGTGCCCCCTGCCTTCACCTTTCAGTCTTGTCCCTTCCTGCGACTCCTATCCTCTCCCTCACTGCCAGTGTCCCGTGCTTCTCTCTACCATCCTTCCGATCCCCATTCTGAACTGGCCTGCCCTCCCAACAGCATCTTATGTTCCAGTTGCTTCCAGGCAACTTTCATTTCTCAAAAAATGAAGCTGATCAGGTTTCTCCCCCCTCAGGATTAACTTACTGAAAATGTGTTGAGCTGCTCTGAGGTCTGTGCAGCATCCGTGCTAGGTACCATATTTCCATTCTCTTGTCTCGAGTCCTCTGGGACGTAGCATCTTTGACCAGTAGTCTGGCTCTGCTGCGGGCGTCGAAGGCACTGTGGGAGATGGAAAGGGAAGCTACGGGGAGGGCAGGTGGGCGTTCTGTGGGCCCCGCAATGGAGATGCCACGTAGGCTCTACCTACGTTCCGTCCTGGCTCGGTCACATGCCCTTTGACAGCTTGTTGGTACTCATTGTGGTTGTAAAATATTTCTTCTGTTTTCAGCTAGAGTGTCTATAATTTCTGATGTCAGAAGTCACTGAAGAAAGCAGGCATTGTTCCACGTGTCCTGTCTCGTGTGTCTGGGCGCGCGTCCCCTTCTCGTGAAGGGTGGCCTTGGCTATTTCCCGGTCGCAGCATGAGTGAACGGGCCGAGGCTTTTCCTTCTACGGGACCTGGAGGAGCTGCTGGGACCATGGCGTCAGAGCGCAACGCAGCCACATCTGCTCTGCTGCAGATCTACAAGACAACGTGGTTCAAATCCAACCGCTTTCCGATCGAAAGATAACATGTAAAATGTATTTGTCAACCCTGGGCAAGATGACTTATCTGTCGATCCACTTCCAGGGAATTTTAGTTATTGTCTATGCTCTGGGTTGGGGTCTGTGAAGCCCTTTCCCCGACTCTGTAAAAGGAAGGTCTTTGCAAGAGGGGACCAGTTTTACCTGCTCTCCTTCACCGAGGGGATGGATTCCGTGGCTACCCACGATGACCTTCTCATCACCAGTACGCACATCCTAAAAATCACAACACACCCGCTAATGACAATAGAAATTCACTGCGCCTTTAGGAGTCTTTCGGATAGAATTTTGTGTTTCAGGTGACCTTTCGTTGGAGATACAGACATTCTCAAACATAAAAACAAAACAAACCAGTTCGAGCTGCTTGTTAAATCGCAGAGTGGGAACCTCAGCTCAATACAAATTGGCCTAATTAAACCTTATTAACACTGGTGCCCCAGGGTGAGTTTCCCTCCCTTGCACAAAGGATGGCACCGCCAATTTCCACGTTACAACACGGGCGAGTGGGAGGCTTTTACGGGTGATTTTCCAAATGGGGACAGCAAGTGTTGCAGGGACTGCCTCATCTGAAGCATGGAGGGGGGATGCCTAACTGCTTGGTAATTGCGGTTTTAATTTGGGCAAATTAAATGCAAATGAAAACAGAAGCCCTGTCCTGTCCCCGCAGTGTTTCTGTCACTGAGCCTCTGGGTGGGGGTGGGGTGGAGGTGTCCCGGGGACACCGCTGCTCATCCTCTCCCCACCCTCCAAGTGCCTCTCCTCACTCTCCGGGTCTCTTGTCCTGAAACCTGGTGGAGGGTGGGGGGCAGATCTCAGCGGAGAGAAATGCTCCCTCCCATCAGGCAATGTCTGTGCAAAAGTGGCCGTGCTGACTTTGGATGACAAGCTTTCATTCTAGTGGGGCCGTGAGGACACTGTCTCTGCTGGAACAAAATAAGGAGGGCCTGAGCGCTGCCATTACCACACGGGACGTGTCTCGCTGTCCGCTGCTTCGCAGTTCATCAGCTAAGAGTCCCCCACCAAGGAAACAGCGGGATGTGGAGCCCCGCCCACTGTCCCGGTGGCATCTGGGAATGCGGGGGCTCTTGCCACGCCCGACACAGGGACCAATTGGAAGAACCGGTGGCCACGGCTCTCCTGCACACTGTGTTCCGAATTCCAGACCCAAGTCACCCGACTGCCCCCTCACTGTGTCCACAGGAAGCTCTCGCCGGCCCCTGGCACTTTTCGGTCCTCCCTGCAGTAACTCTCCCTGCCTGCCCTGCCTGCTGACCTCTCCCCTCCCGCTGTCTTCTTGTTTCGGCAGATGGAGGTGCTTGTAATGCCGCGCCCCTGCAAGGGCTTGCCTGGGGGAAGCCCATTTAGGGCAGGAAGCTGGGGACAATAGTGAGAGGCAGAGAGGACGGAAATGGAAAGTGGAATCACATTCAAGGGAGTCTGACTGAACGGCTTCCTGGAGGCTCAGTCCACAGGCAGCCGTGTTCCCACACAGACTCATTACTGAAATTCTGCGGCACGCCGAAAAGTATATATTCCTGCTGATCTGACAATAAATTAAGTATAATTTTGATTCATGCACTCAGACAGCTTTTGTCATGTTGGCTGTTGTCATTTTTTTGATTTGACAATCTACTGGAAAAGAGGTCAGTGCCCCCAATTAAGCAGTCAGGTGTTGCAGGTTTTAAAGATGCTTGTGGCGCACCGGTTGCTAACCCCGCTACGCTAAGGGGTTGTTGATGCTATGCACACGTTCCAAAACCACGGGTCAGAAGTTGACGCTGTGCTGCGAACTTGCTGGATCTTCCCGGCTTCCACAGGTACCTGAATGCCCCGGGGCAGAAGGCAAGAGTCGAAAGTGCAGGCAGCCAGGCTACACCTGAGGAAGCCCGTTGCCACAGCAACTGCAGGGATGAAAAGGTGAGCGAGAGGTTATGGGAAGACGCAATACCTGGGAGTCATCCTTGACTCCACACCTTCTCTTCTCCTCAAACTCCACTCATCAGTAATTTCTGTCAACTCTTAAAATAGATCCCAAGTCTGACCATCTCTCCCCAGCCCCACGGGCCTTCATTGGGTCCCACTGTTAACCCCTGTCCGTCTAGATTGTTCTAACAGTTGCTCCCACTCTTACTCTTGCTTCCCCCCCTCCCCCACCACACTGGACACACAGCAGGCCATAGCCAGGGGGGACCTTTAAAAACTCATGTCATCACCTGCCCCTCCCTCCTTTAAAACCCGGTGAATACTCGTCTCGGCTGGAATAAATCCCAAATCCTTCCTAAGATCCACAAAAGCCTGCCTGTCTGGGTCCTTTGCTCCCTCTCCGACCTCGTCTTGCACTTCCCTGCCCCTCTCTTACTCCGCTCCAAGCACCGGTCTACCCTGGCCTTGTGCTGTCTCACGGTGTCCGAACAGGGAGGAGGACAAGTCAGTCAGTGCCTCAGTGTTGGGTTGGGAAGTAACTAGTATAAAATGTAAGGGCCTGGCTAAGGAGGCTGATGCTGTAGGAACTAAGGCAGCGGCCTATTGGGGGCGTTGAGGGGGACGCTTATGGCTCACAGGCTGGCCCCCTGCCATTTTTGGAAATAGTGTCTTGTTGGAACAAAGCTATGCTCATTCCTTACAAATTGTCTAGAAGTACTTTCATGCTACAAGGACAGAATTGAGTACGTGTGACAGAGACAGTATAACCCACAAGACTAAAATATTTATTATCTGAACCTTTACGGAAGAGGTTTCCCAACCACTGAGCTAGTGGGAAGAGCCATGTACTGGAAACTTGATTAATTAGGATTTTAGTCCCTGCCCTATAACTTAGTATTTACGTGAGCAAACGCTCTACCCTCAGTGAGACTCAGTTCACGTAAAAGCTCTTCGTCTAAAGAAGGAACTCAACACAAATGGACTAAACAACAACAGAAAAGTAAATTAAAATGTCGTGGGAGTATACTCTGCCCCCTGTCAGTGGCACAGGGTTAGAGTGACAATCAACGAAATGAGAGCCAGGAAAATCCTGAAGCCCGAGGTCCTCGCCCAGTGATCACCGAGGCCGAGGCCCGGGTGAGACCTTTACCGTCCACCCACAGCAGCACCGTGGGCGTCAGCGGGAGGCAAAGCTCCGCGGTGGCCTCCCCGACTGGGGAAATTGAGGGAGAGCCTACAGATGCTCCTGAGAATGCTTCCCGTGCTTCAGAGAGAAGACCTGCAAATCATTCCGAATTGCATAGGTAGTAGGAGAAAAATAAAACTGGGGTGGGGTCGCAGTGGGAGGGGCCCCCTGAAGCCTGCTGCCCTACTTGTAAGACTGTCCTCAGGGTGTGGTCTCTTACAATATTTTTGTTGCTGTTTAACTGTGTTCATGCTGTTTCTGTACTTGGAAGAGTTTATGTTGTTGGTTTTGTTCCGTTTCTCATCCTCAAAGCACCCTTCCATATTTCCAAATGTATCAGCGGGGCTCCTGTAGACAGCGTGGGGTTTGCAGGTGGAGAAAGCTGGCTTGTATTCCAGGTTCCTTGTTAACATGCAGTGTGACCTTGAAAAAGTTGCTTAATCTTTCTGAGCCCCTGTTTCATCGACTGTGGAATGAAGATACTTCATCCTCATTAAATCGTCGTGAGAATGTTAATGAGCCTGTACCCCTCCCACCGCTGCCCCGTTCCCTTTGTAAAAATAGCTCACTCACAAATGAGATGTTTTAAAGTCTGAGGCAGCCTATTGTCCTTTCTAAGAGATGCATCCTGGCAGGCGGGGTGTCTGATTATTTTTAAACTCTGCTAACATATATATAGAAGATACGGGGGAGTTTATCCCTCACTTCTTTTAGAACGAGCTCCCACAGGTCTGACGATGTTTCAGACAGAAACGTATTTAAACGCAGGCATAGATCACAGGACGAGAGCTTCCTGTGGAGCCAGGTGAAGGATGAAGGCGATCCCACGAACAGGTCTCGGGGAATCCACAGATGTCCGGGGCTTCCTGTCCATTGTTTCCTTTCCAAGGCCTGTTCTGAGAGAATCACAGAGCAGCCAAAGTCTGTGTTAGAGTCAACCGGAAATTTTGGGTACTGGAATGAGTCGGTTTTCATTTGCTGTGCACCTAGGACTACACAGGATGTTAGCATCCCTGGGCCATGCTGTGCGCATGACTCATTTGATGGAGCCCTCACCCCTATGGGTAAGAGGGTCAGAGAGGTGACACGGCCTGCGCACATATAAGCAGCTAGTGAATGGCAGGGCCAGCAATTCAAAAGCACAGTTGACTCACGTGATGTCCCAAGCCACCTTGAAGCCCCAGGAGTATGGCCCACAGGAAGTGGGTATTCTACTGAGTTCAAGCATCCCACTTATCACCAGAGGAAGGAGACAGGCCAGGAGGATTAAGCCACTGCAGTCATTGGCCTGGGAGGGCCTGTGCTGACCCGCCCCTGGGGAGAGAGGAAGGCACCTGTCCCCTCTCCCCACGCCGGAACCAGGGGGATGAGGGGACTCCTTGTTCCCACAGGGCGGGTGGGAAAGTCCTATTCCCTACTCAGTCTTCTCTGGCGCCAGCCCAGCTGAGGAGTCGGGCGTCCGGCTACAAGCTGGTGAGCGTGAAAGTCCCTGCTTCCCGGCCGGCCTGTCTCACAGGGGTGCGGGTGCAGAGTAGGGCGCTTGCTGCCCAAACGTTTCTGTCTGGCGGGGTGGCCCCTTTCTTCGTCCAGCCTAGAGACAGCGGGCATTTCTTGGGGCTCTTTTGTCTCTTCCTGTGGGCAATTGCTGGTTCCTCCAGCTCCTCATTTAAGGTATTTCAGGCAAAAAAAAAAAAAAAAAGAAAGAAAAAAGAAAGCTCAGAGGACTCACCATGGCGTCATTCCTGGGTCCCAAACACCCTAGCCAGTCTGCCTTTTTCCCTCCGTGCTTTCGTCTGTGTTCATCTTACACATGACATCCGGCTCTGCCTTACACTGATCAGTTTTCTACTGTTTAATCCACCCGGAACCTATTCTAGCGTATGGAGCTGCTGATGCACTGTTTGGACAGATGTCGAATGAATTTATAAAGAATCATTTAAAAAATCCCTTTGCCTGTTGGTTACAACTGTACTGAGTTTTGTGTATTTGTTTGAAGCTTGCCTCTCATTTGTGTAAGTGAGGAAACTGAGTCTAAGACTATACGGCGAATTTTTCCTATCCCCGAGGTCTAACATAATTTGCATTTGAACAGCGTCTGTTACGTTAACAAGTATTTGTATGTGTATTCTATCATATGCCTTTTACCCCGTGCTTTCTTTATATGCAGCATCTCTTTAGCTCACTCAGTAACCTTGTGCAATAATATTTTTTACCAGCACAAAACTACCTTGCCTCTGGTCACATGCTAATTAGCAACGGAGTTGGGATCATAACTTAGGATTCCTGCTTTATACGCGATTTTTCTTTTGTTAATGTGTTGCAGAGCCTGAATATTCTTCCTCACGGGATGATGGATTGTTTGGAACCTGCCAAAATTAGGTAAATAAAGCACTGTTACTGAATATACATCACTAAGAACACGGAAATGCTTCAGTGAGATGACTCTTCAACATCCTCTTTGCAACATATTTGTTACAAGGAGTTTTTTTTTTTTTTTTTTTTTTTATGTGTCAGCTCTCTTCCCATGGGCGGAAAGAAAGAGCAGACATAAACCACTGAAGTTGAAGTCATGGACCTGTAAACAAAGCGGCATTTTAAATAATACCTCAGATATTATTTAATACCTCAGATAGCTATAAAAACAATCCCTTCATGGTGAAGTATTATGATTATCCTAAACGGTTCCGGTACCATGGAAAATAAAACTACTGACCCCAGTTTTTGATGTTGGCCAGTGAAGTCCCCGCTCACCCAACCCCCTTTCCAAAGTCAGTGAGGTCAGCCCGAAGGATAGGTTGGATGAAACAGAAATTAAGTGTCTCTGAAAGACAGTCAGTCTTCACTTGCACACGTGCTGGGGCAGGCCCCCTCTGAAAGTGAGGAAGGTGAGCTGGTGTCGCCTGACTCATGAAAGGGCGTAGAAATAATTTTCGAGGAAGATTTAGCCACGAGCCAACAGCGCAGCCGGTGCCCGACGAGTGGAGAACAGCGGAGGGCCGTGGGCCTGAGCGGTGGAGCTGGGTGTGGGGAGCTGGCGCAACCCAGGGAGGAGGGCCCCGGGCAGGAGGCTCAGGGGTGGTGACCGGACAGCACGGTGGTGCTCCCTGCAGCGGCAGCTCAGCCCGAGAGCACCCTCAGGCCTGAACCTTTCATCCAGGAGCCAAAGTGATCTTGTGGGAGGGATTAGTTATCTACTCTTGTGTATCAATTTTCCCCCAAACCGAAATTCCTGCAGATCGCCTCCCAGGAATCACGGCCAAGGTGCCCCTCCTGGGAATTCCATCAGTCAATGTCCAGGTTCGAGCTGGGGGAGGTCTGTCCTGGAGCGCGCTGACTCGATTTTGGCGGGTGATTGGTGCCCCTGAGGATGAGGAAAGAGGTAATGAGGTAGAAATAGGTATTTGAAGAGGTATTTGAGGAGATAACGAGGATGATTTTCTAACACGGATAAAAGGCACTAACTTGTAGATCTAAGAAGCACTGTAAACTCGTAACAGGATTTTGCTTTTTTAAGAGCAAACATGCCTGGGCACTTCATTACCAAGTGTCTAAAAACCAAAGACAAAGAAAAGTAAACCTATTATTTTGAAAGCAGCAACTGTGATACTTAACACCCAACTTTTCCATGGAAATAAGAAATCCAGAGGACAACGGATTTTAGCAGCTTAGTACTTCAGTACCATTCGTTCTAAAGGACCATAAATGCCGACCTAGAGGCCTACGCACAGCAAAAAGTAGCCCGAGAAATGAAAGCAAAATGTATTGCTGAAGCTGTGTTTTCAGAAAACCAAAATCTGAGAGAGTTTATTGCCAGAAAACATCCACTAAAGGGAATTTTTGGGCAGAGAAAATGATCCCACTGAGACACATGAAAATTCAAACAGGAATGGAGAGGCAATGAAAAGGATATTTATGTGGGTAAATAAAATTATAGGTAAGTAAATACCGGCTGGATGAAACAAAAATAACAATGTCTTATCTTACAAACACGGAGAAGGAAAATGGCATCACAAGAATATAGAAAATATGGGAAAAGTAGTAAATGGCGTTAACATTTTCCAGGGAACCTTAAAAAGTTAAAAATTTGTTAGGCGTACTTAAGAACACATGCTGTAGTTTCTAGGATGCCCACTGGAAGTCAAGAAAAGATTGGGTGACTAAGGCAGCAACGGCGTGGAATATTGGCTAACACCAGAGGAAGAGGGGGCGACCGACACACTCTACGGGGGTCTTTTTATAACCAGAAAAACCCCCGAAGGGGCTTTTTGAGTGTGAAACAGTCAATCCTTGATTTGGTTTAGATGGGAGAGAAATGGGAAAATGAAGACATATTTTATGTCTCATTTTTAAAATGCACAAATTTGTGAGTTTTTGCCATAGACCTGAACGGTAACCAAATGAGCCCTCACAAGAGGGGTCTGGAGAAGTGCAGTGAGAAGGCAGGGCCCCAGGTGGGACGTGAACAGAGAGAAGGACTTTGTGGCAGCACTTGGGGTCGGGGTTGCCTTCAAACCTTCCCCCGACTGTGGAATTCACAAGCACACGTGACTGGAGGGCAAGGCCGAGAACAGCAGGTTCGGGATTCCGACGGAGCAGAGGCGCCGAGAGTTTAGCCAGAGCTCAGATTCCCAGCAGCGGGGTGGGAGAGAGCACAGTGCTCTGGGAAATTCTCTGAAATCCTTGTGATTTGTGTGTGTGTGTGTGTGTGTGTGTTGTGGGATGAAGGGGTCCTTGGACTTCCCCTTGTGCTTGGGGCCTAGGCCTTTTCATCTGCAGATTAAAGTCCCCCAGGGAACAGGAGAATTTGGGGGCCACTGGCTGTGCGTGTAATGTGTTCCTGCCCATTGGAGCCCACAACACATCCTACAGTTATCGTTGCAGCCGTTCGCAGAAAACAGGGTTTCGAGTCCATCCCTCCTCCAGCCGTCCCCCTCCTGCACTCGCCACTGAACTGAATGGAAGATGCCAAGTTACGGATGGTTATCTGGAATCCTACGTGGAGGCTTAATTATCGCAGACAGAAACCACGAAATGAGGAGGTGACATTACCTTTCACACAGAAAGCCGTTGTGATAGAAACGAATCCAAGGCGGCTGCTCCGTCCTCCATGCCTCACTACGGAGGGCCGGGTCCTGGCTTCCCCCTCCCCCAGGCCCTATGCCACCTCTCTCCCTTCATCAGAGCAGGTGAGCTCTGCACACGTTTTTCAGCAAAGGAAGCCATGTGGTGGCCAGGACAGGCTCCAGGCAAGCTCGCCCACTCTCAGCGCTCTGTTAGGGCGCCTCTTGCTTTTCTCAACGGCTGCCTTCACCCCATGCCTTTGTCTCTCTGTGTCTCTCTCAGCCTCCCACTGCAGCCGGTGGAAGTGTCTCCTCTGCTCTCACCTCATGGGGTCTCTTTACGCTCTTTAGTGACGTAGGAACAAGGATCTGAGCATCTGGGGGCTGGCAGTCTGGGCTAGAGCAGGGGTTTCCCCCCTATAACCGAGGACAGGATGTGTAGCCTTCAGGAGGTGGGAGCCGGCCAGGGAGGTGATAAGGTTCAGAAATCAAAGCAGTTTGTCAGAAAAATATCCAGGGACTTCCAGGCACGATCACAGGAGGAGGTGGGAAACGCAGACCAATAACCAAGAGTTGGAGAAGATTACAGATGAAGAGCCCTCCAGTTTTCTGCTTTCAGGCCACTTTTCTTCCCCAGCTGTTTCCCTGTAGCATCAACAATGAAGTCCGTGCATCGGCCTTTGCAGCCCCAGGTGGGCTTGGCCAAGGCGACTTTGTTCCCTGCCAGCACCCAAGTGCCAAGTCAGGAGGGCACCTCCGGGGCCAGCCTGGAGGGTGGCTGCTCCACCGCAGAGAGGAGAAAGAGGCGGGAATACCCAGGCTCCGGGGACCGTGACCTAGGAAAGGAGACTGCTTAGTCACTCCAGGGCCAGACAATGTGTTTCCTCTTCCAGACCGCGTCCTCCAGAACAGCGCCAGGTCTTTGCGTTTTTGTATCTTCATTTCCTGCCCCAATCGTGACACACGATGTCATAGGGGCTCGAAACTGAGTGCAGCAGAGGAAGAAAGGAATTAGTACGTGAGAGGAAAGGTTCTCCCCTAATGTGATTCACGCCGTGTTGCACCTAGTACGTGTCGGTCGCAAAACGCTTGGCCCTCAAGGCTCACTGGTCTCTCTGTGCTCACCTGTGTGCGGGCAGCGGGCACAACCAGGGCACCCGGGGCAGCACAGGGGCCTGCTTAAGAAGCAGGGGCCCGGCTGAGGGCAGGGGTCCAGGAGGACCAGTAGCTGGAGGCACTCAACGGTCTGAGCGATGTGAGGGCTGGATGACAGAGCGCAAGCTGGGGAGGGCTGGCGGTCTCCAACAATACTCATCCGGCTATGGCGAGTGTCCGGGGCAATGCCACGGATTCTGCCACTCTCAGGGTGCCCAACCCTTGGGCACCGTCACTTGTTCCTCACCAGAGAAGCCATAGTGATGTGCCATGCAGCGAAAAGCTTACGTGAGGCTGAGGCTGGGAGGGCCTCAGTTTCTGGTCATGTGCCAACTTTCTCCAGCTGGGAGGACTGGGCTGATTATGTAGGTCAGATCTCTTTTTAATTTTTTTATTTGTTAATTTTAGAGAGACAGAAAGGAAGGGGGAGAGAGAGAAAGAGAAAGAGAGAGATTTGTTGTTCCACTTATTTATGCATTCATTGGTGGATTCCTGTATGTGCCCTGACTGGGGATCGAACCTACAACCTTAGCGTATAGGGATGACACTAACCAACTGAGCCACCTGGCCGGGGCCTATAGGTCAGGTCTCAACAGGAAAGGGAAGTCTGGTCCTTTCCCAGGCTCTGCCATGGGAAGCAAAGGGCTGCAGCCCTCGGGCTGTGCACTTGCCAACCCCATTGAGGCTTTGGGGTGTCCCTACCGTATGCAGGCTGCCAGCTGCACCTGAGGTGCCACCCGCTGTTCTGCCACATCAGACAGCTCTGTGCTGAGCGAAACGACACACGTGAGTGGCGAATAAATCAATTCCACCTTCCCTTCATGGCAGGTTGGGAGGCCAGGAGGTCTAACCCTTACCCATCTTCCATTTGCAGCTAAGATCATTTTCACGCAGAGAAAAAAGAAGGCCCAGAAACAGGTCCAAAAGGGGACAGAGCTCCGCTTCCCTCGGGAGGCCCCCGGGCACCGCACAGGCTGTTTGGCTGGATGCTGAGGTCCTGAGCCAGCCCTCTGTTCCACTCCAGTCCCGCCCACAGTGGTTACTCACAGACCTGTCGTCGCTACATCCAGATTGCTGAAGAAAGCATCCGTTTTACCTTTTTCCAGTTCTTTTCTTTTTTTCCATGGCCCCATGAATAGGCTTCCGGAGGAGAGCAGCAAAGCGGGGCTCTTTTTGCTGGATGTTACACAGCGCCTCTGATTTTTCCAAGTTCATGGCCTGGCTTGCCAAGAATGAATTAAATGTTTCCACAGAATCATTTGCTTCGCTCCCAACCGGCTCCGAGACGTGTTTTGCTTCCTCTTGCTCGATTAAGAAGGACATCGTGTCTCCCTTGGTCAGGCGCCTCAGACAAGGGCTCGGGGGAAGGGAGCAACAGAAAATACGAGAGGCCCTTCTAGAGATATGGGGGGGGAACGGAAAAGTCTGGGCTGAGAGCAGCAGATAGGACAGAAAACAGCACTGCTCCACCAGGGCCCTGGCAACTGAGATGCGGGGAAGCGGGGATTTCCAGGTCGTTGGCCGTAGGGCGCAACAAAGTCACCAATGGTGGTCACAAATGCCGGTTCCGGGACTCGCTCCGGATGCAAGATCCTGGTGGGCCAGCCCCTCCAGGTCCATTGCTCCAGCTGAGAGGAGGCTTCCCGAAGTTGCTCACTCACTGTGCTCTGCCTCCTGGTGGCTTGCTGGCTACTGGTTGCCATGATGACCATCTGCAAATGCCTTGACGGGCCTGGGTACCAACAAGACTGAGGATTGCTTTTCTCCTCCCAGTTCTGGGAGACCCAGTGGGTTCTCCTTTCCAATGCAGCAGGCCCCACACTGAGGGAGTAGGAAGAACCTCAGTTTCCCCGAGGGTGTCATGCTCTTTTTTGGAACCACAAAGCAGTTCTGTCTATGTCCTTTCACATCCAAATTTTTCTTTGGATCTTCTTTCTGTTCTTTCCCCCAACAGTGCCATTACCACAGGGGTTCTCAGGCCTGACATTTGGGACTTTAATATTTGGCTGCATTCCCTCCCAGGCTTCTCATGCCTCCAGCTCTTCTGTTCCCAGTCGGCTAGCTTTGAATGGGTCCCCCCAAGTTAGCCCATGCTGCACTCAGGGACTCCAAGAATCCCAGGGCTCAGGGTCTGCAGACCCTCCTCTGATGTCGAACCACCCTGGACCCTTCCCTGGCCCAGCCCACAGCTTTGTCCCAGGCCTTGCAACAGAATCCCCACCCGGCTTCTCTGCGCAGCGCTCGGGCTGCCTCAGGGGTGGGGGTCAGCCTCATCCCGACTCCCTCCAGCTCCGCTGTGGGCCCCTTCATCAGTCTCCCACTCTCTCCAGGCTTCAGCCTGCCTCTCGGGATCCCCCGTTAGCTGCTTCCCTGTGCCTGCACTTGGGATGGGGCGAAACAGTGCTTTCCTGCCCCTGGAAAGAAATCCACTTGCCATTTGGTTTCAGCTGGGGTGTTGCTGTTTGCTGAAGGGATGAAGAGACTAGCAGTCCCGGGTGAGCCAGGAAGCTTTAAAGAGACCGTACGCTTGGCCTGTACTTTCCACTGTTTCCTTTCTGGAAAGAGCTGCGCTCTCCCCTAGACTTTTGTCATTGACTTTCACTCCTCAGGGGTGGACCCGCTCCTTCAACCTGGAGCAACTTACAATTTATGATTCCAAGTTGGGACAATTTGGAGAACGAAAAGGGTGCTGTTGATAACCATGCCGGAACAACAGGAATAAACCAGGATTATTACGGGCAACATCTTCTTATCCTGACCTGGCCTGTAGCAGCCTGGCCTGTATATTCAGCAAACTTCCCCTGGCCAGGGGCTGCATCTGAGCTCATTTCTCTTGAATGTGATAGATGGATGTGACAGCCACCCTATGGGTCTAAATTCAGGAAGACCTGTGTGCAGTTCTTGAGTGGACTGCTTTCAACATGCATGGACCTACATAAGTAGTTTCTTCAGTGACACTTAGTTTTCCCATCTGTATAATGTGTATGACCGTGACTACTTCATGCATGGCTTTAAAGATTAAATGAGATAATGTATATAAAGCTTTTGACTTGGGATAGTTCAAAGAATTCTAGTTTTTCCTTTTCTTCGTTCTTCCCTCATGAAACCCACAGACACGCCAACTTGGTTCCAGTCCCTCTCTTTTGGAGGGGAGTTGATGTGTGATCTACTCGGTATTCTACCTTAAAATGGATTCTGGTTTAGCGTTCCTCACATCTTCTACTGTACCAAATAAGAGGCTGAAATTCGATGCAACCAGTGAAGCAATTTAATGTATGAGACAGAGAGCTTTCGCTCGTGGTCCAAATAAGCAGGAACGTGAGGTGCATTCAGAGGAAGGTGCTGCTAGACGGATGATGAGACGGGAAAGATCACTCGTGTGTGGGGGCATAATGAAATGACCGAGAAGATGGCTAATGGCGTTGGGATGAACCCTGTTAGCTCCGGACCACCGGTTTTAATTCCACACTGAAAGCTAATATGCTCGTAGCTGGCTGCGGGGAGGGAGGCAGACCGGAGCTGGATGCAGTGCTGTGGGGAGTGCGGTCTCAGCTCGAAGCCCTGTGCCCTTGAACCCGTCTCTCACGCTCTCAATTTCAGTTTTCCCACCTGCACAGGGGGCACAGCCATAGGTCCTGAGCAGGACTGTGATAGAAAGTGAAACCAGACACTGGGTACCAAGGGGCCCAGTGGGTGTGTGACTGTCAGGTGTAACCTGAAATGGGTTAATAAGGCGATTTTCCTTCTTTAGGAATGCAAATTAAATCTGGAAAACTGTATATACCCTTGCATCTCTTCTTGTCACTTCAACTAGATTTTTCTACAAGGTTTAATGAACATGTCTTGTTTTTAGAGCTTTGGGGCCTAGATCACCAACTGGTTTAAAGTGAGGAGTCACATGGGGCACTCGCTAAGAAATTCCCAAGACCCTCCCCAGGCCCTCTGAGACCACTGTGGGACTTAATAGTTGTTCCTCCAATAACCGGACACGCACTCAACGTCTCTGGGAAATGCTGGGTAAATCCAATGAAATAGAGTTCTTTGCCGCTCAGCTTTTTGGATATTTAAATGAGTCAGTACGCAACTCCAAGATGGGGCCGCATTACTCACGTTTTCTCACAATGCGTTTGACCAGGGTCCTCACACTTTTTGTGGGATATTTTTAGAGACCAATGGTCCTTCCCATGCTTTGGCCAACACTCTTGTGATACTTTTTATAGATGTAGAAAATATGTTTACATTATCATATTAAGTGAGAAAGCAAGCTACTAAATTTTATGTACTGTAAAATCCTGATTATGTTAAGATGTATTTAAGAGACTGGCAGAAAATATAATATTAACATATTAACTAAAAGCAGTGATCTCAGGAGGAAGGAGGAAGTATGAGTAGTTTTATGTTGATTTTAGTCACCTATATTCCCAAATTTTCTTTTTTTTACAATAAATGTATATTACCTCTCTAATCCAGATATTTTACTTTTCTTTCTTCTTTTGCCAAAATGGTCTCAGAAGGGATTGTTTCTTTTCCAACCACAATGTCAGATCCACCCGAATGAAGCTTGCCCTTTATTGCATCCCGAGAAGGCAGAAGCGGCATCGGAAGCCTTTAGAAGCCCTTGAGGAATTGTCAGGGCAGTAAATGCAAAGGCTATAAACCAAAGAAAAATACTGAGTATCTACAGAGGAAAAATAAGAAACCAAGCCTTTCCAGGACAAGAAAAGAAATTTCATGGAAAAAAAAACCAAACCCCAAACCTGTGGGTTTTTGTGAGAACTCACCGAGGAAAGGAAGAAGCCAGCCAGTGGCCCACAGCCAGATGCTCCCCAGGAGGTTCCGTGAACTCGGCCCCTCTTCCTGCCTCACCGGACCACCGCCGAGTCCTCTGGACACAGGCGCACAGGACGATAGAGGGAGGCTCCTCAAAGCTGTGTCTGGATCCTGCGTTAATCCGAGGCCTGCCAAGGAGCAGAGGGAGAGCAGGGGTTGGGAGCAAGGGCCATCCCTGGCTGGGGCTGGGCGAATCGGGGGGAGGTGTGAGCAAAGTCTCGTGAGCCCCGAGGGCTCCTAAAGGCAGCAGTTTAACAGACTCCGGGGGTCCACAGTCTGGGTTTGAATCTTGGCTCCTCTGCTTCTATCTGTGTGGTTTTGGATGCTTTTCTTAACTCTCTGTGCATGAGTTTCTATGTAATGGATATATATATATGTATCTCCATTTACAGGGATATCTATGGCTTAGCAGGGAGTCCTTTGTAAACGGTAGTATTTTTATTAACAAAGAAATGAATAATGCCTGTGAATAGCTATCCAGGGTTTTCTAGGTTATAACACATGGGAACACCATCCTCATGCCTGGACTTCCGATTACTACAAAATAAGTGGCTTGTCCGCCGCATACACCGTATTCAGACAGCACTGAGTGAGGGAAGTCTCCTAACAGGCTCTCTCTCCTCTGGGTCCTATGAGCTTAAGTGCAATTACCAACTGAGTTGAAGTTCTCGTAGGTGTTACGTGAAGTGTCTTTAACTGAGGCTTGTGTTAGCTGGTTCTTCTGCAATGATGCTGTGTAACAAACAACCCTCCACCTCCCACCAAATAGTAGCACGTATTTATTTTTTACCCCCATGCTTATGCCAGCTGTGACTCTGGGGTGCTTTGCTGGGCTCAGCTGGGCTTGGTTTCAGGCTGTAGTTTGGATTGAGGCCTGCTCTGTGGGAGTCTGATTCTCATATACATATGTATATATACATCTATACACACATATACATGTATGTATACGTTCATATACACACACATACAGGCATGTCAGATGAATCTGGAGAACATTATGCTAAGTGACATTAGCCAGAGAGAGGAAAATACCATATGACTTCACTCATGTGGAATCTCATGAACAAACTGAAGTAACAAGAAAATAGAGATGGACTCATAGATGGAGAGCAGATGACAGCTGGCGGGGAGGTTAGGAGGTGAAGGGATTGAGCAAAAAGGAAAAAGGACTCATGGACATTGATAACAGAATAGTGATTGCAGGGGGAGGGGTGGGAACTGGGACATAAGAGTCTAAAGAGTAATGGAAAAAACATAATAAAAAAGAGAATTTCTCTTTAAAATATTAGTATTCAACAAATAAGCGATTGGATGAATGAGCAAATGACCCTCTGTGAAAGTAGCTACTGTAAAAGCCCGTGAATAACAACTGCAGGAGGAAGGCAAATGAGTTCTGGCTCCAGCTTTCTAGATTCTTCTCCCACACTCAAAATCACTCATCTGTGATGACTTCCTGTTTCCTGCTATCTGCTCTCACCCCTCCTGCCTAACTGTTCCAGTTGTCCCAAAGCCAGAGTTCAAAGTTGGATGTAGTTTCACCCACCCACATTCACATTATCATTTACTGTCTAAATGGGTACAACCACCCCACTTGGATCGCCGGAATTCTCTTTGTTTCCTCAGGGAACAGCTCTTTTTCTGGGCAACGTCATTTGCTAGGTTTTATCCTTATGAGCCGGAAAGACACAGGTCCCAGGCTGGGGGGTGGGGAGAAGTTCACTCCCTGCTCCTAAAAGCTGCCCCCGCTTAGGGTTCATTCTTCTAGAATCATCAGACACCCATTAAGACGCCGCATGTCCAGATGCACGGGTGCTGGAGCCAGCCGGGGGGAGTCACATCCGTTTCGTGCAAGCGGCCGAGGCAAACTAGGAACTAACAGCCTTCTCAGGTATGGGCGGGGCAGCGTGCGGGATTCCGCGTAGCGTTCACTCATGCGCAAAACAGGCGGTGCCGAGCTGCCGCGATTTCCCTTTCCAATGGGGGCGAGGGGGCTGGCGACTTTTTAGCGTCCCACAATCGCTCAGGACAGCTGACAGAGTCACTCGGGACAGTGCCGAGAGACACAGCGACTTGCCAGGTACAGTGTACCGCTCCCTGTTCGGGTACGGGAGTGCCGTCTGTCCCCTGCGGGCCCCTTGTAAATTCTGTCTGATTCTCTGATTGGTCTGATTACGTGCACGGCACCCAACGGCACCAGCGAGAGTCACGTCTACCATTTGATTGAGTGTTAGGTGCCCTGTGTGCAACAATGGCATTAAATCCTCCTCTCGAGTCCAGGAGGCCGGTCCTGGAGGAAATGGAGCCTCAGACAGGTGGCAGCTAGTTGGGGGGGGGGTGGGAGGGCGGGGGGGGGCGTCTCATCTGCCTGGCCCTGCAGCAAACATGTGTTCAACATCGTGTGCTCTTTCGCACTTAGAAAACGTTGTCACTAAGGTTGGTTGAGCGAATCAATGTGTGCGTGGATAGACGCTGAGGTCAATGAGTTCGCAGCGGCGTGTGAAGGCTCAATGCCCTACCCGAGGGTGAAGGGAGGGCTTGTCTGGCTCCTGAAGAGAGAGTCACACTGTTCGGACATTGACACTGAATGCTGCCCATCACAGGGTCGTTCCATAGGAGACCCCTCATCACCGAGACCTCTGGCAGCCGTAACAGATGCACAGGAAAGCCCGGGTTGGAATCCTGCTTCTTCCACGTGTAGCTGTGAGCCCTGGCAGGTGACTTGCCACCCCGAGTCAGCGTACGCATACGTAAAATGTAGCTCGCGGTGCCCAGGGCATTGAGGAGACTCAGGAGGCAACTCAGAGTGTGTGAGATGCTTCTCTCTGTGGCTGGGGCTCGCTGAACACTAGTTGCCTTCCTTTTCCTCCTCCTCTTTCTTTTCCTCACAAGGAAAATGGGAAGCTTGTAGAACCCCCAGTTGTGGAGTTGTCATCAGGATGAAATGCAAAGCGTTTTGACCCGTGCCGCATACACGGTAAGTGTCGCATTCTGCCTTGGCTGCTGTCTGGCTTCCTCCCCTCTCGTGTGCATCTGCCATTGCCCAGAAGGTGCTCTGAGCAGCCGCTTCTTCCTTCTGTCTGTGTGGCCTTGTCTCCCTTCGAGGGTCGCTGGCTGAGGGGCAGGTCCAAGGCAGCCGCTGAGATTGGAGGCCCTGGGAGGCTGGGCTACCTGTGTCCCGCTGCCGCTTTTGGGAGTGGGTCAGAAGGAAGGGCAGGGTCAGGCCTGTTTACAGTGGTGTGGGCAGAGCTGGATCGGGCAAGGCCGTAGGAAATTTAACCGTGCCCAGCAGGCCTCTGGCCGGTGGACAGTTGGGAGGGAAATTCTCAGCCAGTGCTGATAAAGTCTACACTTTTATTTTCTGTGCTGTAATAAGTATTTATTGGAACATGGCCACACTTGCTTGTTGTGTACTGCCTATGGTTGCTTTTGCACCACTTGGAAGAGGGGAGTGCTTGCTAGAGAGGCTGGGTGGCCACAAACCCTAAAATGCTCACCCTCGGGTCTTTCACATGAGAACTGTGCTGGGAAAGACAAGGAGTGGAAGGGCTGTCCTCTCACCCAGTAAGTCCGCGGCTCTTCCAAATAAACCCCAAGTCACAGGACAAGGGGTGTGATGTAAACGAAGCTTCAACACCACTCCCTTGGTCTCCCTTGCAACTGCATTATGGCTCCTAAGCACCTTTGTGGCAACAAGGTAGAGAACTGTGCGGTGAAACCACTCAGGCCTGCGAAGGAGCTGTTAGTTTGCGCATTTGACAGAGGAACTGGCAGAGATCCCAGCGAAGTAAGATGGAAACACAGACCTGCCTCGGCACTTCACTGCAACAGTCTGAGAATTCCGAATGGGGTGTCCCCCCATGCCTGCTGCATGCATTTAAATAAAAAGCACCCTGGCTGCTCCAATGGCCTTTTTTAGCGTCTTAGTTTTTTGCCTCAGCTCCTTACTAACTAATGTCAGGTTAATGGAAGGCTTACTATAGAACGCATCTGGCTCTCAGCCAAGCTATGAAAGAGTCTTAGGAACCTGCATCCAGTCAGGAAATAGCAATGATTTCTGGCTTTGTTATAATATAAAGCAAATGATAGTGACTCTGAAAAATTGGTACCAAACTTGCTTGGCAGACACTTTGCTCCTTGCGTAGTGTTTTAAACATTGTTTAATACAAAAAGTTATCCGTGGATGACAAGTTTCTCTGCATCTCGACCCATCGCATTGGTGTTTATCTTTTTATCTTCCTAATCTTCTCTTTTTATTGCCACATTTAAATTAAAAATGCTTTGAATTGACAGCCATCAAGATAGGCAGAGTTGGCTCGAAGGAATTGTTCGTTATAATAAAAATACAAATTTCCGTGATTAGTTTATTCCCGCTAGACTCTGCCTCACCTCTACCATCTGAGCACCACCCTCTTCCTTGGCCCATCACTTCCTGTTGCTTCTTCCTGATCCAAATCCAGCTTCTGGTCTTGCTTCCCTAGTGTCTCCAGAGAAGTATACACCGTGCACACTGTAGGCAGCCATCCCCTCGCTTCATGCCTTCTTGATTTGGCATCTCAGCAAGTGATGCAGCCCAGCTCTCTGCTCCTGGCACCTGTCCTAGCAATGGTTCTGAGAAGTTAACCTTGATTACTCGGCTTGACTCCCATCTGCCTGGCAGTCTTGAGTCACCAGTCTTAGCCTGGGCCTGCAAGATGACCAAAACAAGGAAGAAGGGAAGAGAAAAGTTGTAAAGAATAAATTCCTGTGATGTGGCTCGACATGTCAGTTTCTGACATGTGAGAAGTACATATAAGTATGAAGTCTGTCCAGACAGTATCCAGCCATGTACTGTGAAAAATAGAGGCATTTACTGAAGAAGAAATAAGAAACACTGTACATAGGACAATGACACCTCAGTCCCCTTCAAAGTAGGCACCTTGGGATGTCACACAGTTCTCCCAGCATCTCTTCCACTGTTTAAAACACTGTAAAATCCTTTGTTGGAATCAATATCAACTGCCCTGATGTATTTTCCTGAATCTCATCAATGGTCTGAAATCTCTTCCCTTTCAAAGGTGATTTTAGTTTTGGGAAAAGTCAAAAGTCACTAAATCTGGGCTGTAGGGGGACTGAGTCACCTGGGTGACTTGATGTTTCACCAAAAAACTCTGCACAAGATATGATGCATGAGCAGGTGCATTGGTGTGATGAAGCTGCCAGTCACCAGCTGTCCATAGCTGTGGCCTTCTGAATCATCCAGATAGTTTCTGTGGAGGAATGTTCAAACTTCATGCAAACTTTGATATTGATTCATTGCTCTACTCGCTCAGTCATTTTGAATGTGATGGCCACACAGTACACATGATCTCTCAATGGCATCTACCGCCCCCACTAACTAGTACAGTGATGCTGTCATTGTTCATGCATGAGCATTCCAGTCCACTCTCCTTGGCTGCCAGGTTACATCGATGTGGCACAAACCATTCTCATTATATTAACAATGGCTGGTCTTTTTCTGGACAGACCTCGTATTTGTTGGAGGTGAATGGGTTGGGGGAGGCAACTCGATGGACGGGGGACGAGTTGGATGAATGAAACCAAGGGAAGCTTAAGTTCACTTCACCTGGACTTCGTGAGGCTCTGGGTGGGTCGAGCCAGCGGATGTTTTAATGGCTGTTCTGGTGTACTATTGTGTAACTTTCTTCAGTTAGTTCTAAAAAACATGAGCTGTCATCTGATTGGTCTTCCATACCGGAGGATATTAACCAGTGTTGTTTATTTCATGAACCTCAACTCCAAACTGTCAAGCCAATCTGCCCATTGAGTCAATGTGGCTTGTTTCTGCAAATTGAAATGTAGCTTTTTACTGTCATTAGCTGTTATCCCGCTTCCAGTTCATCCGAACTTTCACACATCATGGCAGATGACACATGGTGTGAATCTATTTCACTACAACTCACGCGTGCTGAGAAACTCAGAGCTCTGCAGGCAGCCGGCTTGGGATCTGCTCTAACCTGTAGATACGGACGTGAGGCAAAGGCAGGTGGGAAAGTGCCAGAAACAGCTCCACGTGTTTAAAGTTTCCTTACCTAACAAATGAATCAGATAAAATGTTTGTGTAGAAACCGACTGGGCTGCTTGCATCTGCTTGTTTCAATGAGCACAGCCTTTTCACTTGGGCCTCAGTCTGCAGCAGGGAAGCCTGTTCCATCACAGGACGCACACCACAGGCTGCCACTGCAGTGCAGGGGTGTGTGCAAGAGTGTGGGTGTGTGGGTGTGTGGGTGAGTGGATCTAAGTAAGAGTTAGAGAGCCCATCAGTGGTCCCTGGAAGCCTCGGGGCCCTACCCACATCCCCACCATGCAGCCAGGTCTGCTGATCTGCCCACTCCGCCATGTTACCCTGCCTACCGACTGGCTTTTGGGACAATACCTTGCATCCCATCCTCAGAGGCTCCTGGTTTATCACAAAATCCTGGGGTGAAGCTATCAGGAGAGCCCTTTCCAGTTGCAGAACTACTTTTAGGAGGCCATGGAATTACATTCCTCCTTCAATGGGGCGGTGGAGGGGACTGTGGGTAGTCAAGAGCAGAGGCGGCAGTTTCTCCCTCTGAGCACATCATCCAAGCAGACGATTTGAGAGAATGCAATGTCATGACCGTCATCAGGACTATAAGGAAAGGAACCTGGAGAAGGTGGGGTGAGGCCTCCAAGGAGAGTCGTCAAAGGATGGCTTCATCCTTCTGCTGCTCCTTCCAAGGGCCCAGACACTCCCCCACCCTGAGGCTGGGTCCCCTCCCCCATGTTAGGTGCTGTTGACACCTGACATGAGTCCTCACCTTCCACCCCACAGGGAGAACGGGGTCTGCGCCCAGTGCCACTGTTTTCCAGCTGAGGGGCAGCGGGCTGGCTGCCGCTGTCTCAGTCCTGAAAGTGTCCCACTGAGGCTTATGGCCATTATTTCTTATGGGAAAGTTGCGTATGTGCGGCGACTTTTAGGCTGGTCACTCTTTTTCAGGGAGACTGTGCCCTGCGTTACCAGGGGTGGTAGCAGCCAGCCTGCCATGCCCTGGTGAGTCAGACCACACCTCGAGTGCTGGGCTCAGCTTCAGGAACCAAAGCAAACTGGGCAGGTGAGCGGAGGAGAAGGCTCACAGCGGGGGCATTTGGCCTGTGAGGCAACTTCAGGGATGGTGCGTATTTCGCATGGTTCCTGAGAGCAGAAAAGTGAGCGTGAGCAGGAGTTTACGGACACAGCGGCTCCATCGGTGTATTTGGTCTTGTTTAGCACTCTCTGATTTGAGTGGACCACCTGGGAGGTGGACATGTCACTGCTGCTCGGTGTCCAAGCGGAGGCCAGGGTGGGATGGCAGGAGAGGTGAATGAAGGTCTCGGGGATGATCCAGGTTTTGGGGCACCTGGAACTTAAACAATTTTTTGGATGCCTCTTAAAAACTACAAGAGTGCAAATACCCAATTAACTGTGAAGGTAAATATCGATCTAGAATAAAAACAGAAATCACAACAGATTCCTGAGGCTTTAGAGATTCGTGTTTCCTCTCTCTGAAATCCTTTCAGGCAATTTACCAGGAGCACTTGTCCAGAAACACTTTCTGATTGTAACGTGTCTTCCCACTTCCACATGGAACGTTCCCTCTGAGCCGCTGCAAGGCAGGGCCCCAAAGGTTAACCCGATGACTTCACGGGACCTGCTCCCTGACCGAGCGCCGGTCTGTGGGCAGGAGCCGATGCTCGGTGGACCAGGCCCCCCAGCTCAGAGTGGAGCGGGCTCTCGCAGGCGGTGGAGGAGTCTGGGGAGAGAGCTCCCTCTCGCTGAGTCCCTCCCATGAGCCTGGAACTGTGCTTGTCACACGCTCCCCATTTATCTCCCCTTCTTCGGATAGGGCCACTTCATTGTGGAGGACAGTAAGGCTCAAAGAGGCAAAAACTCAAAATGGTTATGCCTGAGGCTGTGTGCTTCTCACTTGGGGCTGCTCAACCCCTTTCTGATGGGGAAGTTTCATCCTGGTGGAAAGAGAACCGTCTCTTCTTGAGGACAGAGTGGGCGCAGAAGCAGCCCCAGGCATCCACCCACATACATGCTCCCAGCACGAGGAAGACGCCTTCAGAACCAGAGGAAAGAATTCTTTTTTTGTGGCCAAAGGCACACAGTGTTGAGGCTGCATTGATGATAAAATTACTGCTGACATCTGAGGGGAAATCAACTTTCATTCAAAACAATAGTCCAGGGTCTTGTTTTTTGGTTGTTCCCCCCCCCCGCCCCCCTTGGAGCTGCTTCTAATTCTGCCGTAAACTCAAGGGAAATTTTCCCTGACTGCCTGGGCCTCGTTTTCCCCACGTAGAGCACAATAGTCCTCTGTTCTCCTTCAGGTTCGTTACGAAGGTGAACTTGGAGGGAGTTCAGCCTTTCCTGCACCCATCTGGATACAGGTCACACACGGCTTTTCAAAGGCGTCGGTATTAGCTCTGCTATTACCAAGAAGGACAACTGCAACTACTCGTAACAGTAATTTGGTCACAAAAGAATCTATTCTCCCTCTTCTGGACGTAAAACAATGTACTGTGTTCTTATTTATTATAAATACTACAAAATTAATTTGTGTTTATTATAGAAAACTAGGACAGGGCAGGAAACCATAAGGAAAATATCACCCACCATCTCACCTCTTCATATAATAATAAGCCATTGATAACATTTTGGAGTAAGTTCTTCCTTCATTTCCCTCTCGTGTGTGTGTGTGTGTGTGTGTGTGTGTGTAAAACTTTCCAGCTTTTACCACTTTTCTAACTGGCATCGTACCGTTCTCTCTTGTAACCTTCTTGTTGGAGTAGCGATGTATTGTGAGCATCTTTTCATGCCAATCGAACTATTTAGTTACATCTTGATTTTAAGTGGCTGACTTATATTCTATTAACATATCGCATTGGGTAGAAATAATTTTTACTGTTGGAAATGGACAAAAATGCATCATCCCGTGGACTGATGCAATGAACATCTTCTCCTTGCTCAGCTGATTGCTTTCTCGGGAGCCATTCCTGCAAGGGGCAGTGCGGGGCCAAAAACCGGGTGCTGCGGTTGATGGTTCTTCCTGGAAAGGCCCGCAGGGGGCGGGGCTTGTGCTGTGCCCGCCCCCTGGAGCCTGAACAGGCCAGTTTTGTTTGCCTGGGCCTTTGCCTATAACCAGCATGTTCGTCCTCTTTCAACTTTCCCAGCTTGAGACGTCAAAAAATGGGATTTTGTATTCATTTGCATTTCTTATTTAGTGGTGATCTTAAACATATTGTCATGTGTTTCTTCGGCATTTGTATTTTATGATACATTACCAATTTATCGCCTTGGTTCAATGTTTTTCTTTTATTTAATCTTTCCTAAGAAAGCATACTTAGTGATACCTTGTTTACCTTGTTTTAGGATGTGGAGGTTCAGATTCTCTTAAAATCCGATTTCCCCAGTGCAGTCTCTCCTTGCTGAAGAAAGGTAGGCCACAACTTTCAGAACTAAAAACTACTGCCCTAACATGTCTACAAATCATGTTTGATTTCTTTAAACTAGCGTTCTATCCCTCAGTTTTTAAATACAGAATCTCTTGCTCTGTACGCATGTGTTGATGACCTTGTACTTTTGGTTTTGGTTCAAAAATAAATAGACTATCTAGATTTTAAGCTCAGTTTGAGCCCAGGAATCTTCTGTAGTTGTAGGTGAAGGGTGGAGGTTGGATGTAAGCCATGGTGTGTGGAAGGTATCTGTTTATGTCAAACCTGGAGGCTTCTGCAGCCCAGGCGTTTATGATAACAGCCCAGGCAATTTGCTGAAACTGACAGAACCTATATTTTGGCACTAGAATAAGAATGGTGCTCATAATTCACCACGGACAATTCAATACAGTTTAAATTAATACCATTTAATTCAACACAGGCGATTCTAGTAACATTGCACAGAACAAATTATAAATGACACATAATAGCTCCTGAGGTGAATTTCTGGGTCTCCCCCGAGAACGACAGAACTCCCGGCTCTGCACAGTTCTTCCTGTTCCCCCTCTTCTCTCCCGATCCCTTTGGTTTCCATCCCCCCTCCTGCCCCTCGCTGGCCGCTTCTTACATCGAGGCCCCTTCTCCTGGTCACTGTGCGCTCTCCACTCCAGAGCCGCTGCGTCCCTCTCCGTCCACTGCTTCTTGAACGGGGGCAGTTCAGGGGGCTTGCCTCCCCTGGTGCAGGACGGCGGTCCCGGTTATTATTGGTGGCCATTCCTCCCCCATCCTGACGCTTTCCATCCCTCCCACGACCCCGTCGGCCACCCTGGGCCTCCACAGCACTGTCACCCCGTCCAGCCACGATGCGGTGGCAGTGGGAAGGCTTTTTTAAAAACTGAAATGTAGTTGACATACAATATTATATTAGTTTCAAGTGGACACTATAGCGATTTGACATTTACATCCTCCCCATAACAATATCACAAGCCTAGTAATTATCTGTCATCGTCCAAAGCTGTTAAGTATTACTGACTAGATCCCCGATGCTGCCCATCACATCCCTGTGGCTTATTTCTTATGTAACTGGAAGTGTCTGCCCCTTAATCTCCATCATGCATTTTACCCGTCTCCCCACCGCCCTCCCCCAGGGCAGCCCATCAACTTTTTCTTGGAATCTATGAATCTGTTTCTGTTTCATTTTGTTTTTCAGATTCCCCATACAAGGGAAATCATACGGTATTTTTTTCTGTGTCTGACTTATGTCACTGATCATAATACCCTCAAGGCCTATCCATGTTGTCACAAGTGGCAAGTTTTCATTCTTTTTTATGGCTGAGTCATAGTCCATTGTATATCTGTGCCACAGCTTTATCCATTTGTCTGTCAGTGGACACAGGGTAGGAAGGTTCTCAGACGCTTTAGCAGAAAAGTACCTTCCTGGTCAGGACCTGGCTGAAAATTATTTCCTCCTCCTCATGATTTAAAGAAGTGAACACAATGTGTTACATCAGTGAGACAGCCATAAACAGTATCGACAGTCTCTCTTACCTTAAACAGGCTGCTTAACTATGTCACTCTCAAAATTATACAGGCTATTCATACCTCCAGGGGCCCTGCAAATCTTATTTACTAAAAATAAAACACAACAAAACAAAAAGACTCTTTGAAGCCTCTGATGAACTGCATGTCTCTAATCATCTGGGAATATTTATCAATCCTCCTCCACCCAAGAATTTGTTTCCCTTGGATAATCCACAAGTTCATTTGTGTGCAGCCGGGGTAAGAGACACAATGACGTCACCCAAATAGGGACACAGCACATTTTCTGTTACTCCCCCAAATCATTACAAACATAAGGCATATTATGTCCAGGTCAATTTTCCTAAAAATACAGGGTCCTGCAGAAGTAAAACCTGCTCGAGTGTGGTGGGTAGGGTAATAATATGGGTGTAATGATTTAATTTGAACAGTTTTAATTCGAACATTTCACCTAAAATGTCACATGGTGTGCTTGAGTGTGATGTTCTTATATCACATGCTTGTGATTTTGTGATAGAGGATTTTGTAATTAAAAAGGGAGCGTCATTTGTGCCGGACCCTGTGTTTGGGGATGTCAGAGAGATGCCCGCACGGGACAGGAAGGGGCTGCTAGTTGTACCCGCCAGGTGTCACTGTTGCTGATACTCTGCCTGCCATCTGCGAACCCACAGAAAGCTTTCAAAATGTGTCTCCTGGCGGGACCTGGCTTCCCACCACCTTGCCAGCACCCCTGTCTTCCCTCATGAGCGCTTTCTCCTGTCTCTCCTCTCCATTCCCAGACCCTTTTCTGCGATTCAATATCCAAGGCTCCCATTTCACCATTCGCAAAAGCAATTTAGCTCTTAGTTTGCAGCCAAGCCTTGTCTTTTACATTCAATGGGGCCCTTCCCAAGACCGCCATTTCCCATTGAGAGTAAGCTCTCTGAACACAGAATCGATGGCAGTCCCCGATACATGAAATGCACCATCTCCCCTACACTTCATGCCTAAGGGCCGAGCGTGAAGGAGCACGGCCCTTGGAGACTGGCCCGCCCAGGCCTCCACCTTGGCCACCCCCGTCCACATGCCCCCCCTCCCCCTCTGCTTCGGTTCCGCTCGCACAGCCAACTTTGCAGCCCTTCTCACTTTGCCGGGATTGTAATTGACAGACCCAGACACCCGACTTCTCTGCTTGCTCTTGAATAGCGGGTCCTGGGCCAAGATGTTTAACACCATTCTCTCCAACACGTGTTGTCAGCCAGCATCCACTTCCTCCGGCTCCATTTCCTCTTGCTCGTGGGGTGTCTGGAACTGCTGGAGGCCGTCCAAACAGTACGCTAACCGGGGCTTCTGCAGGTTTATTTTTCTCTTTCTTCGACCTGCACCATTTAGCGAGTGATTGCTTTAGCACACCGCACGGTTCACGCAGCCTCACAGAAGCACTTTCCCTCGTTCTTGAGAAAATCCAGTGTGATGTCTGAAGGCGGGAAGGAAGACTTCGCCCTGGCTGCTCAGTGCTTTTGCCCTGTTCGCCTTCAGAAAACTCATCCGTCAGCTGGTCCGGCCCTCCCACCTGCCTTAGGTGTGATCGTTTCTCATGAGTGTAATTCATGGCCAACACTGAGAGCTTGGCATTGATTCACATCCACTGTCTCCTGCGGCTTTTAAATAAAACATTTTAAGCAAAGAACAGGCGAAAGGGAAGGCCGAGGACAGCGATGAATTCCCCATCACTCCCGCTGACACGTCCCCTCCCAGACCCCGACCAGTGCGTTTGGAGCAAAGGGATCGCTCATATCATGGTATTTTTGTAATAAATTGTGATGTTCACGGGAGTGTGATTGAGACCTTTTTGTATGAAGGATGCTATTGAAGTGAAAAAGTTTTCCCTCGGTTCAGTTATGATTATACTGAGCTTTTGATAGAAAGTCTTGCTGGTTAACCTGCCACCGAGCCTGCCGCCGGGAGGGTGCCACCTGTGTCTGGAGAAGCCTGGACTCCGGTCCCACGCTGACGCACCTGAACCCAGAGCTCACTCCAGAGAGCGATACACTTCCCAAAGACGGGCCCCCAGGCTGTCCACTGTCGGTTTTCCCTTGGTGGGTCGCTCCCAGGTGCACTGACGGAGCTGCTCTCTGTGTTCTTCGGGGAGAGGAAATCCTCCCATGACAAAAGCATTCGGGGCGGAGGGTTGGAGGCGGAGCCTGTGCTGTGTGAAGGGCAAACACATGATGAGCAGGGGGCAGCGAGCGAGACAAGGACTTCTGACTGGGCTGCTCCGAGAGTGGCTGGTGGGCCAGCAGCACCCTCATCCCTGGGGAGCTTGTTGGAACTGCAGAGCCCCTTTCTGAACGCTAATCGGCATTTCTGATTGGTCTAATCCAGTGATTCTCAAGTGGGGTTCCTGGGGACCTAAGCCTCAGTTTCTAAAACTATAGTGTTGGAATTGCAAATGCTCTGTTCCCACCTCAGTCCTGCTGACTCGGGAACTTGGGGGGGCTGAGCCTTCCACAAGGGCTCCCACCTTGTCTGTTCCGGGAATCGGTTTAGAAGCCCATGCCTCAGCCAACAAATGGCTGTAGAGTTGCTTTAGGAATATGGACGGGATCCCACTGCAAGTGAAAGAGAAGTTTTTTGTTTGAGGGAAGTTTTGTCACGTAGACACTGAGCCTTTGGAACAACTGGTCTCTCTCCCTGCAGATGAGGCCGCAGCCATGCAGTCGACAGACTAAGGGGGGCAGACACATGGGTGGGCACCGAGGAGCGGGGAAAACAGGCAGATGGCGCGGAGCCGGCCTCCCTCTGATTACAATTGTGTAGGCTGTTGCATTTCTTCACTCTGCCAGCTCCAGTTGGCGGTTATTTGTAGCTTAAAGCAATCACTGACACAGCTTCGACGCAGCGGAAACGCTGCTTTTGCCTCGTTTTGCCGATGGCCTGAACCCTCTTCAAACACAGCTGAGCTATTGACACTAGATTCCCAAACCAGTCCAGTCCAGGCACTGACCAATCGCTGACCAATCGGACACGGGGGGAGCGGGAACCTTTCTACCGTCCACTTGGTGGGGCTCGGCCTGATCAGACCAGCCTTCCGGCTGCTCCTGTAGCGACAGTGCATCGGGGAAGAGGCAGACTCCTCCTTCCTCGGCGGGCCATTTTTTGCCTTTTGGAAATCCTGCAGGCTGGCTGGCCACCCCAGGGACAGGGCCTACTGAGAATTTTCTTCTGCGCCAAATTCAGGTCTCTTCTTGACTTCCCGTTTTTTTTCTGCACATGAAAAAGGAGTAGCAAGGACTCCTAGTTCAGTAAATCATAAAATACTTTCTTCAACTCTCTTCATCCCCTTTCTTCTTAAATATTCAAATTTAATAAAATTTTGATAAAAAGCAAGAATTAAGTCCTTGGTTGCGGTGTATACCATCTCCCGCCCTCCCTCCCACCACCCTTCCTCTCTCTCTGAAACTGATTTTTTAAAAAGCAAATATTAATAAAACAAAATTATTTTTAAAAAATTATAATTAAATAACCTAGGACTTAAAACATTTATGTGAATCTAAGGTATTAACTTTTTTCAGGACTATTTTAATGTTGAATTGATTTTCTTCAAATTCTTTGAACATTAGCAATGTCTACACAGCGTCTCCGCATGGTGATAGCTCTCTATCAATCAGAATATTTGATTCAATAGAAAGTCATTGCATGTATCTCAAACCAAATAGCGTGGAATTTTAATGTGCTCCATAAAGACAGAGAGAGTGGTCACGTTAATTTGTTAAAATCAAAACACAGAGCCTCAAACGTGATGATCCTGGGTACAACGGCGTATGAAATGAGGCATCCACACTTCGATATAATTTCTGCGAAATCCTGAAATTTCAGCCTGCATGCTGACGCCTGCTTGCCCTGCCCTTCCGAGGAGCGTGGTTTCACTTGGGGGAGAGACAGCAAGCCGAGAAGGCCTGGTGATCAGCAACTAGATCTCTTCCTCTGGCAGCAAATGACACTGAATATATTATTTCTGTTTTCAAAAAAGAAATGCCATCGTGGGGTTCTGCTTTAATTCAGGTTGAAATGTCACCTGGGTCACACCCATAGCTCTGTGGATGCGCCAGGAGTGCAGGTAGAGCTGAGCCCGTTGTGGGGGTGACACATTCCCTACCCAAAACTTTGCCTTATCTCTCATCAGTCACATGTTCTAATCCCATGGACAAGGCCTTATCAAAGAGGTAGCTTAGAATACATCCTCTGAGTTTTGATATAAAGTTTTAAAAAATAACAACCTGCTTTTTTTTAAGGAGTCTGGATAGAATCACAGCCTCCATCTTGCCAGACTGATCTAGATGAAAAGCACATCACACTGAGATCCTATGTTTCCCCGATGGTCCACTATGTCACTTAATAGATGATTTCAGGGCCAGGTTTCCTGTCAGCATCACCACTGGGATCCAGTGGAAGAGAATCAATAAAACAATAACTTCTCTAGCTCTTTGAGTCTTGCTCTTGGCTCTTAAGTTGACAAGAAGACTGGCTGAGGTTGGAGTTCACGGTAGGGTTTGCTAGGACCTCGTCTTTCTAGAGCAATTGAGAACATGACTTTTAGCTCCTCTTGTTCCTTATGTTGCTTGGATCACAGAAGTTAGAGCAAGGAGGTGACATTTTTAATCTCGGAATCGGGGAAAGCATCTTTTTATTTCTTTAATCATGAATTCCCTCTTATCTCCTCAATGTGCTCCCCTAGGTTTCTTCTAGTGCATGTACTGTGTGTCTCTTGGATTTGTTCTTTCTATATTTTAAATCCATCCTTCCCCTGCCCCAGTTCTGCATGAACAAGCCAGCCTTCAACATGAACTGGATTGATAGGACGTACTCCCCAGTGTATTCCTCTTATTTCCATTAGAAAGGTTTTAAGCACTTCGCTGTAACATAAGAATATACGGTAATCGTATCTTGGTCTTTGGTTAGCCCTTTCGTTGACACAAATTCCTTCAATAGCGATGATTTTCTAACATTTTTTATTTCACGTGTGGGTCAGTACAGATTCCCTGTTCAACACACTGGAAGGTGGGAGTATACACGCAGAAGGATTTTGGAGGAAATGCCCATGAAGGACAAGGAAAGGGAGCAGGAAAAAGTGGCAGATGCCCCCAACCGTGAGGTCTGGTGCCTGTGCAGGAGAGCGGAGGGGAGAGAAGTGGGTTCTACAGCAAAGCTTGCAGAAATTTTTGGTGATGTTGATAGTCGAGTGCTTTAGCCAGAGTCACCTGTTAGAGGAGCCCCTTGTCGTGCAGGAATGAGCCGGCATTAGTGCGCTGCTGGCTGGAATGGCCAGGGAGGACGCATCTGGGTGTGAGTGCATGGTAGGTAGGCCTGGAGTGGCAGCACCTGGGACCGTCACTCAGTGTCGCTCGTGTGACAGCAGGTCGTGGCTGCCACCTCACAGCACTTCACCTTAATCGGTGTGTTTCCTTTGACCTAGTAAGTCTTAACCACATCGGGTGATTTCTCTTCCTTTGCTTAACCTTATCAGGTGAGGTGTCTGAGGCTGTGTTCCCGTCTGGTAGGTGAGAGAATTTCACTTAGAAGTCACAGAGAATCCTTATCAAAGAATACAGGTCCAGGCAAAGGGAGAAGAAGGACTTTAGAACTTTAAATAGATTTGACTGTAGACGTCCTCTATTTAAGTACCGTGTTTTTCAGACTATAACATGCACTTCCCCCCAAAAAAAATTGGGAGGAAAATGGGGGTGCATCTTATAGTCTGAATGTAGCTTTACATTTACATTGGTGAAATATTATGCTCTTTATGTTACTAAATATTTTACCACATTTTTTGCTTCAAAAATTTCTTTCCTATTTTCCTCCTCTAAAACCTAGGTGTATCTTATGGTAAAAAAAAAAAAAAAAAAAAAATACGGTAGCTGGGGTAGGAGGAGAGCTAGATTCGGAGGCACCGCATAGTGAGATTCCTGTTAAAGAGTTTAGTCGATGTTAACACGGCCAACATTTCCTTTTTTATTTGGCACAAGTGCGGTGGTGACTGTTGTGTTTTATTAAAAACACGCTCTCACCCTGGCCAGTGTGGCTCAGTTGGCTGGAGCGTCGTCCCGTAAACGGAAAAGCTTCAGGTCCAATTCCCGGTCCAGGTGCGTGCCTAGGTTGTGGGTGTGGTCTCTGCTCATGGGCACAAGAGGCAACCAATCGATGTTTCTCTTCCTCTCTCTCTCCCCCTCTCTTCTCCTCTCTCTAAAATCAATAATCATTTCCTCAGGTGAGGATTTAAAAACAAAGACCGTCTTGGAATAAGCCGGGTGAACGGTGCCGTCAGACACTTCCCATCTAGCCTCAGTGCCCTTCCCCAGAAACTGTTGTCTTTCGCTTCTCACCGACTGGCATCAGGCAGCCTTCCGCTCCGGCCCTGCCACTCCAAGGCTGGGAGAATTTGGATATGTCCTGTGGGCAGTAATGTCCACTTCTGTCCACGCACACTTCCCTCTGTGATAAATTCCTCTTGGTTTCACCAGTCCCTTCCTCGAGCCAGTCTTTCCTCCCTGAATCTTACGCTATATCCCTGGCGCTTGGATGGCACCGTCATCCGTTTCAGTTCTCAGACAGACTTGCATTTCCTTTTTTGCAATAAGGATCTACATGGAGCGGAACCGCCTTGGGGTTTGGCTGGAGTGATGTTCTCTCTCACCAGGTTGAAGGGGAGAATGGCAAACAAAAAATCCATGTCTATGTTGTGTTTGGGGTGATTAGTGGGGGCTCAGGCAGAGATCTGCTGGTAGTAAGTAAACCTCTCACCTTTGGTGGGCACCTCAAATTTATGTCACCACATGATGCTGCTAAATCGAGGGCAGGAGAAACAGGAAGCCGGCAGAACTGGGCCTCAGCATCCCTCCCTCCCCTTTTCTGTGCCCCCTTCTCTCCATGGCATCACCTCTCCACACACCCCCACGGCCCCACACATGTTCTTGTGCTTTCTCTGGTCAGAGGAACAATTAAAACTAAGAATCAAGTTGACTCGTTAGGGCTTTGTCACTTTTCAAAGAGAAGCTCGAGTTGTTCCAAGGAGCAGTCTCTAAATAATAAGACAATAAAACTTCAGATGCTACATCCCGAGGACCTCCTCAATCCCACTGCCTCATTGGGTGCCCTGTCTGTCGATTTGGAAAGCCAGACTCGCTGACAAAGAGCTAGACCACAGAGCCTGAGCTGCTTTGGACCTGGCCCACAGTGACAGGGTCAACGACTTCCCATCCCTTGTCACCAGTCCACCATCTGAGAACCTCACATTCAATCCCAGCTAATGCATAAAGCACACCCAGCCTGTGCTGCCTGCTTTCTCTCACCTTTTCCCACATGTTTATGTTCAAGGGAGAAGGTGGTCAAACATCTCGGAGAGTAGTTGACTTGGGCAAGTCACACGGCTGTGAAGGACTTAAACCAAGAGCTGATCCTAAACCCAGCACTGTAGCATCCTCCCCCACTTTCCCTGTGTCTTATAGTTACAGAAATTCAAGTCCTTCTCTTAACCTTGAAGGGCTTGCTACTAAAACCAGCTAGGTTCTGAGCTAAGTTTTCTATCGACCAATTTTTCAAAAGAGAATCTCGTAAAGGGTCTCACCTTACCTCTAAAACCTATACTCCAAACAAAGAATACTTGCCTAAAATGTGCCTGCTACCATTTGGATCAGAAGGGGTTCCTGAGTCCCATACCTTTACTTCTTCTCTTTCCAGATGTTCCTTTGAATCATAGGAAGCTCTTTACATGCCACTGAATCTAATTGAGTGGTTCCCAAACACGGAGTCATAGATCAATCGCTACCGGGTTCCCTCCCAAAGGTTCTGACTCCATGGGCCTGGAGGGGGGTCTCCTTGGTGGTTCTGATGCACAGCCACATCTGGGGATTCTTGGGCTGGTAGAAGAGTATGGTCTTGACGTTGGAGACTGGAATTTGGCCCCGGCATTACTACCCCTCCCTGGGGCCCGGTGTTCTCACTTGTGAGCTGGGAATGAATACTCCTTGCCTTTACATGCCCTCTGAGGCCATGTACATCATTTTTAGCACACATGGCAAAAATGCTTTGTACAGGAGACTTTATTTCTGTTTCCCTTCTCTGCAGACCCTGCCAAGACAATATCAAAAGTGTATATATATCAATTCAATATTTAATATCCATCAAGTTTTTCTCCAAGGAGAAAGATGCAATGGCACCTTCCTCATAAAGAGCCAAGAACAGTTTCTTTCTTGAGGTCTCCCAGGGCATGTCCATCAATACCTATTTTGTTGGGCCTCTTCTGACTCTGCAACTTTATGACTTGCCCTTTTGGCTTTGACCCCACTTTTGCATTACAGAGGAAAAGCTTCCTTTTGCCCTCAGGGAGATGTCGCTGGGGCTCCTTTGTCTGCAGGGTTCTCTCAGCAAGACCCCATGATCATCATTTTTCTTTCCATCCATTCAATGCTTAGGCTACTTAAGATGTTCTCAAACTTGATTGTGCATTTTAAGACCTGGAGAGCTGGCCATAAATGCAGCTTCTCAGTCCCACCTCCTACAATTCTGGTCCAGAAGAACTGAGGCGATGCCTAGAAAGTTGCAAAGAAGGCATTCCAGGGACTTCTGTGCAGATGGTCCAAGGAGCACCTTAGGAAATACCTCCTGTCTTCCCGTTCAGTCAGCATGTGTTCATTTTGACTCAGGACACGGATTTGTGGCATTTGGAAGGGGCTGGCCTGAGCATGCCCTTTGCACTATGAAGAAAAGATCAGCTGAGCGCTGTAGAACTTGCTACTCAACTGGTGGTCCACAAAGCAACAGCCTCTTCTCGCCTGGAAGCTCGTTACAAATGCAGAATCGTAGGGCCCACTTTAGACCCTCTGAGTCATGGTCTGCATTTTAACAAGACCCCCACATGAAGCACATGCTCATTAAGGTATCAGAAACCCATGACAAAACATGGGTTTGCAAGGGATCTGGTTTGGGTTTTAGCGGCTTGATCTCTCTGAGTGTCTCTTTCTCGTGAGTGAAATGAAACTAATTAGAAACTGCAAACATTGTTTGATTCAGTCTCCCCTATGATCTTCATAGGAGGGTTCCTAGACAGAAAACAGTGACTCATAAATGACAGTTTCTTAGCAGTCTTTCTACCTTAATTAAGTGGTAATATCCAAAATTTATAGAGGGAATATGGAAATTGCTTAAGAAAGCCATTGTTTGAACACTGCAGGCAGACGGTTTAGATTGTGTTCCAGAATTGTACACGGAGGTAGGTACCTGGGAGACCGGAAGACGGTCTGAGAAGGGCAGGCCAAGGACGCTTTGTGTGTAACTAGAAGAAGAGAAAGATGAGGCGGTGCGAAAGAAGATGTGCAGGTGGGTAACAAAGGGTTGGGGTCGCCTCCCCAGTGATCCCACAAGGATCAGGCCAAGTGCAGTTGGCAGCTGAGAGGAGGCCAGGCAGCGAACAATGACAGCTTGCCGGTGGCTTTCTGGAAGGTTGCTGAGCAATGGCGTTGTACTGAGAGTGAATCAGAGAGCATTTTCCACCTGATGCCAAGTCTCAGCATGGGCAGGTCAGAGAAGGGAGCTTCGGGGAGGCTCTGACCAAGGCATTCCCGGGACAGGAGAGCTGGGCAACAAGAAGGCTTGTTACAGGACTAAGGGGGTTTATTTGCCAATGCTTGTCCTACTTTAAAATGTCAGAGCCAGATAAGAAAGGAACAGGAGTTTGCAGCAAGGGAAATAACGGTTCGTTTTTAGGAAGTGGGCCATGCCCAGAGACATAGGTGAGCCATGCTCAAAGACCTGGCTCCCCGGTGGCTTCCAGGGGATGGGTTACACAGGGGAAAAATCACTAATCATGGTGACTAAGGGAGGTAGGGCCTTGGTCAAGGTCGGGTCCCGCCTGATTGGTTGGTTCTAGAGTAGCAGGTAGCTGATAAGTGTATCTGGTCCAGATGTCGGCCATGGCATCGCTTCATCTGGTTTTGCTGCTTTTCTGGGTCTGAGGCTCAGATGTTCTCTCTAGTTTGATTGAAACTCCGTCTCTGCAGTCAGCCAACCAGAGTCTTTGCTCCTCGAATTAGCGGATGTGGATCAGAATCTTATTGTCCTGAGGGCTGAATGCTGATGGAGAGGTCATGCAAGGGAGAGCGAGGCAGGTGAGTCAGGTGGCTCCTAGGTTAGACCAGGTCTGTTTGAGTCCAAAGGAAAGTAGCAGAAAAGGTCAGATTAAATAAAATTTCCACTCAGTTACAGGTTGCCACATGGCCTGCACACCCTCCCAGCGTCCCCTCGGGCTTGGAGGGGACGCAGCCGCTCTATGATTAAAGGCGCAGCCTCTAAAACCAGGAGTCCCCGCCCTGCCTCTCACCACCTGTGCACTTGGTGCAGACTCCTTAGCCTCTCTGTGCCTCCTTTACCTCTGAGTGCGTAGCTAATGACAGGACCTATGTCATAGAATTAGCACGAAGTTTAAATCAGGTAACGCCTATAAAAGGTAGGGCGCTGAACAGGTCATCAGCATTTTTCCGTTGTCGTTTATTTACAATAACAGTCACGCTGTGACATCTACACTGTGGACAGTGAACGCAGATTTAAATGTGGACGTCAGCTCGGAACTCTGTGTATCTCTAAACAACCCCGAGGCCCTAAATGTCTGTCCTACTTTAAAAATCCAGTTGTGAGTTAAATGTAATATGATTTTATGAGAACAGTGCTCGTCTTCTAATTTAGACATTTCCAGGAGTACTCAGACAGGGAATTTATATCCAGCTATTGTCAATAAAACTAATTACCCAATTCATGAAAAATTGCACTGATAAAGCTGCTTCAGCTCTGTTAGCCCCATGACTCAGTAGCGAGGCAGAGCAGGGAGAGCTTCCAGCTCTGTAACTCACACCTCCCACGTGTCTCCAGGGAGCAGGGGAGAGCAGCCCGCAGGGAGGTGTTGCAGCCCCCACCCCGCCCCAGCTCCCTGCAGGTGGCAGTACCTGCCTATGGTCTCCTGCTGCGCCTGCTCTCCAGACCCAGGCCATGCGTTCTGTGTGCTTGGTTGAAAAGACACCTGAATCTTTTAATTAAATTCCTCCTGAAAACATCTAAGGAGCCACATCTTCAGCTGCTATCAAACACTGACTTCAAGTCTGATGGAGAGTAGAGAGTAAATTACAAGCCATCCAAAATGAATCCAACTAAACAGTGGCCATTTCTGTGAGGTGGCTTTAGAGGTTAGGTGACACGATGTGAGATTAAAGACCTGTGTTAAACTTTTTGATAGGGAGGGTTAATTTTGATACTTCCCATTGGGTCTTTTAATAGGATGGATTTTTCACTTTACGGAAGGCAGTACATGAAACAGCCAAAGGGTGTTGATATCAGCGTGGCTCTCATTGTTGTCATTGTCACTCTCCTCATCCTGACAGTGATGCCCCAGAGGTGAGGGAGCCCAGCTAAGCTCCAGGGCCCCCAGGCTGGGGGGTCCAGGTACAAACAGCAGAGAGCATTACTTTGTAAGTCTAGCCATTGTTGCAATGCTGGGGTTGGTCCATCACAGGGAGATGGTTGCACTTGGCCGAGCTACGCAAACGGGACCTTGACACGATCTACTGGGAGAAGCCTGCCGGTTGTTGGAGGACTGGAACACCAGAATGCTGACTACAGGGTGAAGGGCATTTTCAGGCAGAGAGCCCACCCACACAGGAAACAGCATTGCTCGGCGTCCTACAAGCACATTGATACAGTTGGTGTGGAGGGTTTATACGAACAGGAGTGGGGCGGAGCCAAGGAAGAGAAGCCTAGAAAAATAGCAGAGGGGGAGTGATCCCCTAAACCATGCAGGTGGGAAGGGGGTTCGTCTGGATCTTGCACATGCTGTGAGTATTATGTGTCAGGGTACCAGGGCCAGAACCAAATATCTTTCCTGGTAAAAACCTGTGGAGTGTATGAGGAATCCTCCAGAGTCTTCAGGGATAAAAATGCCTTTATAGGTGTACAAATGTCACAGATTCAAAGTGGCTGCGAAGCTGGTACAATCCATCTCACCTCCCACCGACAGCGGCAAAAGCACCGCATTTAATTTCCACCGTATGATTGCTCTACAGTCATTCGCGTCTCACCAGCACGTGGCCTGAGGGTCACGCTGGCCTCCATGGGGACAGCCGCGTCTTCAGTCCACTCGGCTCCTAGTTTCCAGCCCTGTTCTTTTTTTCATAGTACCTCTCACTGCAGGTTTTTCTGGACAATATTGAAAGCCGCGACCTTTTAAATGAAATAAGTACTTAAAAGTCTTGCGTGGGTTGAAATTCTGAGCATGAGCCAGCTGTTTCTACCTAGACATGCTGTGGGTACGAAAAATTGCTAAAACAATTTAGGAGAGAAGTTTCTACTGCCAATTGGCATCCAGTGATGAATTTCAGTGTTTTTTTTTTTCCCCATTTTTTACAATTCATGCTGTGTCAGAAAAAAAGGGCCAGAATTCACTCCCGCGGCACGCTGATGCACTTCCTGGAAGGTTGTTAGCCAGATCAGACGTCCTGGCAGACACAAAACGGGCCCAACTTATGCTCAGCACTTACAGTGTGGGTTTGTTTTTCCTCTGCTCTCTTCCAAGCTATTATGTTACTGGCAGGAAAAAAAAAAAAAAACCAATAATGGGCCTCTTACGCTATCAGATAATATTTTGGAACCAGGATCGTTTTCACGTTCGTGAAGGCCAGCTTGAAATGATCAGCAGGGTTATCAAAGGGGCCGTGTTTTGGCTTTTACAAGTGACTGGAAAGGATCGAAAGTCCTGCCCGGGGAATTTTTGGACTCGACTAGGGTAATGAATTATGATTTAATCTTTATTTTGAAACTGATTATCCTAAACTAACTTCCAGTTTCTATCAGGGATTTCAAAGGAAATGGGGTATGGTTTACATGAGATTAGGCCACTGGCTTCAGTCAAGTAATCCCGTGTAATTGCTGGTTACATCTCCTGAAACACATGGTCCTGGTTAGCGAAGGAGAGCGTTTGCCTCTCTAGTCTCCGATGACCGGTACTCTCATCACCGTTACACTGAGGGTTCTCGTGTTGTGTGTGTGCGCGCGCATGCGTGCACACGGCAAGGCTGGCTGACCTTCCCGGAGCCCTAAGATGACATAGCAGGTGAAGATGGGCCTCCTCGGATTCCGCTTAGAAACAAAGCCCTTGATTGAGTCTTTGGGTGGAGAAGGTGGCTGCGTCCACTCCATCCGACTGTAGACCCTGCAGATGAGAACTGTGACAGGAGACACGTCCCCCACAGAGTGTGCCCTTGGCCAAGCAGGGACAGTGCCATGAGCTCAGAGAGAAGCTGGTTTTGGAGCTCTGTGCAGGGGTGATGTGGGGAGAGCAAAGACCCTGGGTACCAGACAGAATGATAGTACACATATTGTTCTCTCACTTATGTGAGACTTTGTCCCAGGGGCTTCGTATGACTCTGGAAAAGTGGCTTAAACTGAAGAGCGGTGGTCACGAGGCCCAAGCCTGGCCTTTGCTTGGAGGTCTGTAATAAGCCATAACTCTGGCGCCTGGCAGGGCCTTCCTTTGCTGTGGCCAGAGTAGGGTGGACAGACATAGGAAGGGCAAAAGAGACTGTGGCAAGTTGGAAGTGCAACCCATGAGGCACCAGGCATGACCAGGGGCTTCCAGAAAGTCAGCTGTCACTGCTTGGGGCCCAGGCAGTGCTGGGTGAGCAACAGGCTGCACGTAAGGAATTCCATGGACCAGGATGGAACTGGGATGACCCGGATGTGGAAGACGTCAGCGGCACTAACCTTGGCGAAGGAGTGACAGCGCCATGGTTGAGGAGATAGCATAAGGCAGGGACAGAGAGATACCCGTTTCCCCAAGGGCATCCACAGAGGAAGGAGCGTGTTAACCTAAGCAGGAGAGGGGTGTGCGCATGTGTGTTTGGGTGGGGAGTGGGTTGGGCTGTGGAGCTCCAGGAACTCTGGCTGGGAGAACTCAAGTGAGATTGTTGTTTTTGGTAACCCCTGTGGCTCTCTTGCGTCAGATGCGTAAGCGCTGGGCAACATGGGTCATTTTATTATAATTCATGTGGGAAAGCCAGGGGTGTGAACACAGTAAATGCACCCCTCCCCCACTTCCACTTTTCAATCCTTGGCGTTCCCATGAATGAGCACGTGAGGCAAGATGACTTACTTTCTTTCAAGGTCTAGTTCTCAGATCCAGCTGAGACCATCCGTTCGTGGGCAATTCATATAGCAACTGGTAGTTCGACTGTGAACCACCTGTAAAGTCTTGGGTAACCTAAGAGGGAGAACCCTGGAGATAATGGCCTCAGTCCAGCCAGGTTCTAACATCGACCCTGCCCTAGACTTCCGAATTACACACTCCTTTTTAATTTTTTTCAACTACAGTTTGCATTCAATATTGTTTTGTGTTGGTTTCAGGTGGGCAGCATAGCAGCTAGATGATCATATACTTTACAAAGTGTTCCCCCCGAGTCCAGTGCCCACCTGGCACTGTGCCAAGTTATTACAATGTCATTGACTACATTACAGAGTCTGATAGGAAAGAATGACTGTGCAGTTGGGAAGGGAGGGAGGTCAATTCCTCTGGACACGAAAGCCACTGTCTTCATCCTCACCCGTAGTTGCAGTTCAGATGACTTTTGAAATTTAGTGTCTCTGTCCGAAAGTCTATTTTCCTGTCACACTCAAGGTATTTTATTCTTACACATCAACTCCTAGCTTCCTCTCAATTCTTATTTCATCAGGGAAACATCTCTCCATTCTCCCAATCCCCAAAACTTGTAAAAAAATCTTTCATTTCTCTCCTCAAACTCTTCCTACCCATAAAACAACACATCCTTAAATTATCCTGACAATTATTAACATGGGTTAATCGCTTGCTCTGTGTTGCCACTGCTCCACCGCAACGAGAACATGCAGCGATCCACTGCAGGCTAGTGTGTCCTTTCCCTACCCAAATGCCACTGACACCCCCGGGGGTCCCTCTGCTGCTCAGAAATCCCGTGTGCATCCCCACTGCCTGAGCAGTGCAGTTCAGGCTCACGCCCCAGCCATGGCTGGTGGCCCCAAATCATGAAGCTCCCACCCCTTAGTAAATAACCTCACCCCTGGCTGAAGGCTACACGGATCCAGTGCATTTCCGCATCATCGCCATTGCTTGACTCATTTCCCAGCCTGGCAACTCTTCCTCTTCCTCTTCTTCCTCTCAGCCCTGCTATCTTCTGCCATCTTGTGAAGTGCATTTTAATTCTCACCACGTTACTCACGTGATCCTTAGTAACTCTGGCAGCCACCAACCTTGAATATGTCTGAGCTACCCGTCGTTCGACTCGTGATGGGCATTCAGCAAACACTGGAATTAAATTATATTCTGTCACATTAATCTCAGTCTCCTTTATGTAAGAAAGTGTTGTCCTTTAAATTACAGTATAAGGTTTTTCAGTTTAATAAATAGTTACCAAATTGAATTGGCTGACTCATAGACTGGAAATAATTTCAATTTCTAAATCTGCGCTCGGTCATAGGCTATCTAACGGGGCTGTCTAAGCACACACACACAAATTAAGCAAATGTCTCTCTTCCCCAGTCACCTGTGAGGAGGGGAAATGAGGTGATCCGCCTATCCTTCTCCCCTTCAGGTCCGTGGTGTTGTCTTAGGAGTCGGGACATGGTCATTGTCGTTTTTCCAGCAGTGTTGTTGAGCACACACTCTGATACACAGCACTGCGGGGGAAGGCAGCTAAAGGAGCGGTTCCTGTTTGCTGAGGTCTACAACTTTGTTAAGAAAAGGGTAAGCCCTGATCAGTGTGGCTGCATTGATTGGGCATCATCCAGAGAAGTGAAAAGCCACTGGTTTAATTCCCAGTCAGGCACATGCCTGGGCTCTGGGTTCAGTTCCCCAGTCAGGGCGCATGTGAGACGCAGGAGATTGATGTTTCTCTCTCACATCGATGTTTCTCTCCCTCATTGTTCCCCTCTCTTCCCCTCTCTCTAAAAAGAAATAACTAAAATCTTTTTTAAAAAAGGTTAATGGAGCCATGCAAGACATTGTGCCAAAGCGGATGCTACTGGTAGCATGCTAGAGGAATTCCCAGAAGGGTTATCAGTGGCACAAAAACAATTAGAAGAGGCCTCAGGATAACAAGGGGGTGCTAGAAACAGACCTGGAGTAAAAGGGTAGGAATTCGATAGGGGGTATTAACTCCCTATGAAGGCGGATGCAAGCCAGTGTCCTCTTCTATTAAAGGAGAGAGCTGGGTGAGATTATTTCCCCGGCTACTCTCAGGGACCCCAGGTAAGGAGAAAGGAGAGGCAAAGATCGTAACAAAATAAAGGGCTGAGCCAGTCTGGGCAGTGAAGCTGGTGGGGGTTCGAAAGCTCTGTGGGGAACATTTAGCCTTAAAGAGGTGGACAGAGGTGCCGAGAGTTCAGGACAACCCAGGCAGAGAAGGGAAAGTAGGTGGGGCTCCTTGGCTCCTCCTGCTCAGGCACAGCTCCTGACGCCCGACGCCCGAGAGCTGAGGGACTTACAGATCTGACTCAGCTTGGCCATGGCTTCAAGGTATACAGGTAGTGTATATGTTAAGGGGGGAAGAGAAATTTTACCTGGCTAAACTGTAAAGCTCACTTTGGATAGAAGAGTAAAGCAAGGTCACACTGGCTGCACCCCCAGGGCTCAGTGACTGTCAGATCGAGCAGCGAGAATGCAGGACTCGGCCATCAGTGCGGACGGAAGGTCCCATCGGACAAGCCCTGCACCATCGCAGGCTCATTCCAAACCCCCACATGAGATCAGAGGAGAGGAAACACTCCCCCTCCCCAGGCTGCCTTTGGTTTTATGATACTTCAAACATTCCCAGAATATCTCAGAGAAGGCCACCACATTATTTTTAAATTAATTTGTTCCAATTCAGGACAATAAACACAAACAAGAACAGATTATCACACTCCATTGCTTTCTTTTTCTGCGAAGAGCAAAACTTTTATTGTTTATATCTTCTAAGAAAAGCTTCTTTTTTTTTTTTTTTTTTTTAGCAGATCCAGAAATAGAACGTGTTGCGTTCGTGCGGGCTTGTTCGGCCCACCGCTTACGTCGCCAGCACGGTTTGGAGACAGCACTGTGCTTGGCTGCTTGGCGCTGCTCAGGGGTGGTTTCCGTGGCCAGGCCCCTCTGTCATGGCTCACTTCCGGTCTTTGGCCTTTCCCCTTGAGACTTTCTGGTGCCCTCTCAGGTTCAAGGTCAGTGGGTGGATAAACCGTATAGCCTTATAAGGGAGACACGGTCACATCAGGTTGGCAGCTTGAGGGGAAACTCCCACCTGGCCTCAGTTCATCACAAAACATAGTCCTCCTTTTAGGACTAAACTTCCTCTCCTTGTTGTATAACAATTTGGAGAAGAAGGTTTAAAACACAATTAAATAATGATTCTTCAAATCCAAAGGACCTAGAGACAAACCCTCTGGGGGGACAAACCCTGGACCCAGCGGGAGAGGAGGGGCCGTAGCACCTGGGTTAGGGAGATGACACTTTGAGGGTTGGAGGGGACACCAATCAGCGTAGACAGTGGCTCACAACCCTCCCCCCAGCCCCTGCCATCTTCCCCTTCATCCTAATCCACAGGTGGGCCTGGTGTTACTTCACAGTGCAGGGCAGACGTCACACACCAGAGAACCCGTCTTTCACCACAGAACACATTACTTTCTAGGTTGTTCCACGTGGCTCATTACAGAACAGAGGAGAGAATGGGTCATATGGCTTAGTTTTCCTCTTTATACTTCCCATCAGCATAGACTGAGCAATAAGGTGCTTATTATCAACCATGTAGTATTTACATAGAAATAATATTTTGTTCAGTGTGCTAAATGAGGCATCAAAGGTACTGAGGTAAATAAGATGTGATGAAGAGTTTAGAGACTACTAAAGGCATTTAAAATATCTGGATGAATGTCACTCTTTTTTTACCTCCCTTACTACAGCAGACATTGTTAATTTATTCCTTATTTATATAAATATTAACTGAGGGTCTACTGTGTACTCAGACTGAGCCAGGCACTGGAGATCTCTCAGTACAAATATCAGATAAGGTCCTTGCCCTTGTGAAGTCTGCACTTAGTATTCTCCTGTTGGACTCAGACACGACCTCAGAATCCTTCCTAACACAGTGCTCTGGGTAGTATCACTAATTCCTCAGACTGGCAGAGAGGAAAACAATGTCTGATCCAGACAGATCCATACATCAAATAGTACAATGCCAAGTAACAAACAGTACAGCAGAAGTGCACGCTCAGTTGTAAGGGAACAAAAAAAGTAGGTGAGCCCTGGCCAGGTGGCTCAGTTGGTTGGAGTATTGTCCCATATACTAGAAGTCTGCAGGTTTGATTCCCAGTCAGGGCACATACCTGGTTTGCAGGTTCGAGTCCCAGTTGGGACATGTATGGGAGGCAACTGATCGATGTCTCTCTCTCTCTCTCCCCCCTCCTTCTATCCTCTCTCCCTAAAATCAATAAACATATCCTCAGGTGAGGATTTAAATAAAGAAAGAGAAAACAGGCAACTTATCTGTGTCCCGGGAAGTCAAGGAAACTCCTGAGAGGCAGTAAGTTTTCAGAGACTTGAAGGAAGCAGGAGAGCCCATAAAGCAGAGCAGGGGTGGGTTGCCAGGGCAGGGAGAGCACCGCAGGCAGATGGAGGAGCAAGAGCACAACCCAGGCGCTGAGAGGGCATGGGTGACATTCAGGGAACACATGATGAGAATCCCCTAGGCCACTGTGGGGAGCGCTAGGGAGACCAGATGTCCAGAGAGGGAAGACTGTAGAGGTAGGAAAGGTCTCTACTCTGTGAGTCACGTGTTCCAAGTTGCGGAGTTGGGACTTGATCCTGGTGACAAGCAGGGCCCTTTAAGTGACACGCTCAAACCCAGAAGAGAAGCAGTAGGCTCTACTGTAAGAGAACACAATGCTGAGCCAAACAGCCCAGTTTTGAATCTCGCCTCTGCCACGTACCAGCTGTGTGGTGGTGGGCATGTTGGTTAGCTCTTCCTCGCCTCGGCGTCCTGCTCCGCCAAGTAGAGATGATGATAAAAGTGTCACCTCGCTGTGATGATCGAATGAGGTGACACATGTCAAGTGCTTAGAACACTGTGCACAGAAGCCCTCCATGTGGGCCATTTCTATGCTTATCACCCGTTTTTGCAAATTTGAAAACTGAGGCACAGAAAAGCAAGATCACTTACTCAGGACCATAATGCCCCTTTTGGGCAGAGCCTGGATACCCATCCATCACACCAAGCAGCTTTGAACGGGAGTGTTACCAAACATTCATCTCTCCTAATGGAGCCTGGAAGATCCATTTTTGTTTGTTTAGATGATGAAGAGGAAATTAATTCTTCCTAACACTCTGTCATTTCCATTTCCCCCTTTTATCTTGAGATGTTCCAGCTGCTTCCCAAATTGTGGTCCTCCGCTCTGTTGTTCTTTCATTTTAGCATGGACCATTTCAGCTTCCCAAAACACGGTGCAATTTATCATGACGCAGAAAATGAATAAATAAGTAAACCTGAGCAGAAACACAAAGCACATTTTTTTTTCCTCCAGGAAACTTCCCTGTCCTCAAGCACGGGGAGAGAAACCCAGTGGCACCTTCGGCGTTTATATGCATCAGTAAGTGCATTAATCATACCACTGTAGGAGACTGGCCCGCTCCGCTGGAACTCTGCGCTTGCGATTGAAAGAGAAAGCACGTCTTTGAAGACTGGCCAGATCTGTCCAATCGCTGCACCGGTCCAAACCGTTTAAAGTTTGTAATGCTTCCCACATTTGCAAAATAAGCACATTGGCTATTAAAAAGTCCTCAAGGAGGCAGTTCCCCTAGATTTCCATGGATAATAACCCAAATCCTTTGCTCCACAGAGGAAGCTTATACTTTCTGGGGTCACAAGTAGGGAGTCTTAGCACCACTTTGTGTTAAGATCGGACCCTGTCCCCACACTCCGAAAGTGATGTGCGTGATTAGAAATAGGGGTCTGTGATGAGGAACAAGAAAAGGAGTCTGTGGATGGGAGAGAAGACAGGGGCACTTTTAGCTCTAAAACTTTGGGGTTTAGTGGTACATACAGGTCTTAGAACTGCAGGGTTTTGCCTTTTGTGGAAGAAGCGGCTGAGGTTTACTTAAGAAGAACTGTTGTAATGGGGTATGTTTGATGTATTCCAGCATTTTCTAGAGGAGGAAGTTTATGTGTGGAGTGAAGGCTGTAAAACGTCACAGGTCAGGGAAGGGGTGTGGCCCCAGACCTGCGCGTAGGCGAGGACTCTCCGCCAGCCAGCGTTGCTGTGCTGGGTGGAGCTTGGAGTGCCCCACATGCCCCGCCCCACTGCAGTTAGCTCTCTCGGGAGGCGGGGCCTCAGGCCCAGCACGTGGTGTGAAGCGCAGGCTCCAGCCAGCTGGCAAGTATCACAAAATTGTGTGGGTCTCAAACCTGGAGCTCATTAGGATTTCTGGAGGTATTTTTTCTTTTCTTTATAAATTTAAAATATAGAAACATAATATATATACCCAGTAAAGTACACAAATCCTAAATGTGTGCCTCCATAAATATTCAGAAAGTTACCTCTCCCCTAAACCACCTGGATCAAGATAGAGACCATTCCTGGCCCCTAGAAACCTCCCTGGAGCCCCTTCCTAGTCGGTGTCCACTGGGCCCACAGAGGAAATCGCCGTCAGCCTTGCCTCACTATTGGGGCTGTTTTGCCTGCTTCTGAACGTTAGCTAAACAAGATTATACAGTGTAAACTCTTTGTACCTGGAATGTTTTGTCAGCGTGATGTCCATGAGGGTCATTCGTGTCCCCACATAAGAGAACAGTTTGCTCTTTTTCATGGCTGTATAATATGCTTAGGGTAATAGATGCATGCGAATTTGTCTTATGACATGTTCTTGACGAATTACATCTTATATCTTATTGTCATCGCTATGTCCTTCATTTCTAGTAATGTTCCTTGCCTTACAATCTTTGTTGTCTGATCTCAGTAAAGCAATGCCAACTTCTTTTTGGTTAAAATTTGCATGGCAGCCCTGCCTGGTGTGGCTCAGTTCATTGGGCATTGTCCTGCAAAGCAAAAGGTTGCCAGGTCAATTCTTGCTGGGGGAACATGCCTGGGTTGGGGCATGTGCAAGAGGCAACTGATCGATGTTTCTCTCTCACACTGATGTCTCTCTCCCTCTCTTTCTCCCCACCTTCCTCTCTCTAAAATGAAGTAAATTAAATCTTTAAAAAAATAAAGTTTGCATGACATGTCTTTTCAAAATTTCTTGTTTTTATATTTAAGGTATATTCTCATAAGGCATATTTTTCTCCATTTTTTATTTGGATAATTGAGTCTGTCTACATGTACTATAATTACTGATATATTTAAATTTTAATATCCCATTTTACCATTACTTTTCCATTTGTCCTATCTTATTCCTGTTTCTTTTTCCTTGCCTACTTTTATATCAGTCTAGTATTTTAAAATTTTATTTAGATTTTTATTAGTTTTTTTTTATTTTAAAGATATTATTTATTTATTTTTAGAGCAAGGGGAAAGGAAGGAGAAAGGGAGAGAAACATCAATGTGTGGTTGCCTCTCACATGCCCCCTACTGGGGATCTGGCCCACAGCCCAGGCATGTGCCTAGACTGGGAATTGAACTGGTGACCTCTTGGTTCGTAGGCCTGTGCTCAGTCCACTGAGCCATGCCAGCCAAGTCTCTATTAGCTTTTTTAAAAGATTGTACTTTTTATTTTTAGAGAAAAGGAAAGGGAGAAATTATTGGAAATAATTCTTAATTTTAGTATTGCATTATTTCTGGCTCTAGAATGTCCACTTGATGCTTTTTCTGAGTATTTTAGTTCACTGAAGAATTTATCCCTCTTTTCGTCTTTTCTTAAACACATTAATTGTAGGTACTTTAAAATCCATGTGTGAAAACTTCAATATTGCGATCACCTATGGTCTGTTTCCATTTTATATTTTCTTTTCTCTTACCTTTTAGTCATTTGGTCCAGTTTCCTGGCATGCTTATGGACTTGAATGCCAGACCTTATCCATGAAAAACAATATGGCACCTTGGAAGATTTTATCTTCCTTCAGAGAGGATGGAATATTTTTCCGGCAGGCAGATGAAGGTAGGCAGATCTCCTACCGTAAGAGCAGTTGCCATGATTTAGGGCTTTGTGAGGCACACGTGTCATACTTCCTGCTTGTCCTGACCCCTAGGGAGTAGTCCTTTGGGGTCACGGGTCTCAGGGAAAGTCCTGGGACATTCGTAAGAGGTGAGGCTAAGTTGGGTCTAGCAGACCCAACTCCAAGTTTAGTCTCCCCAGTATCCCATGACCACCCAAGTCTCATTAGCCTTTCAGCCTGTCAGCAGATGCTGCTGACCTCGTTCCTGGCCCTCTGGCACCACCTGCTCCCCCCACGCATGCCTCGTAAGAATGGACAGATGCTTCCAGAGGACAAGACGCACATGTTGGGCTCACTTTCCTGTGGCTTTCTTCTCTGCAGGATCTTGGTCCCTCAAATCTTTGTCACATTAGTACCCCTTCACACTTTTTTTTCTACTTTTCACCCCAGTGGGATAGCTGAACTGTTCAGTCCATTGATTTTTTTTCAGCCACTATACCCCATGATATGAATTGGTAAATGCTCAAAGGATAATAAAACAACAATGACAACAAAATAAAACATACACCTCAAAGAAAACAAAATAAAAAACCAGCTGCTTACTTCAATGTACTTCCCATCTTTCTAGGATCTTGTTCCCTTCAGGCTTAGGATGGTTTATTTGTTCACCACACTTCAATGCATGTAAATACACTTATGTGCCTTTCTGTAATGTTTGAAGCTTATCTGACAGAATCTGCCTTTTAAAAACTATCTTAGTTATAGAACATTTTAGAAAATGTCAAATATATACAAATTTAGAGAGAATAATACCATGAACTCACATGTATCCACGACCCGGTTTCAACAATTAAAAGCTCAAAAGCATCTTTCTTTTCTCTGTATCCTCACACACCTGTCCACATTTATGGCTGTCAAAACCAGGGTGGGGGGATGGTGCTAATGCCATCGAGGGAGTCGAGACCAAGGATGCTGCTAGACATCCCAGAGGACGCAGAATGATCCCCCAGAACACAGACGTATCCAGCACCAAATGTCAACGGCTCAGAGGCTGAGAAACCCTGATCCAATGGAAGCCTTTTACCTTGCCTACGAGGGGTTGAAGACTCACAGATGTCAGGGTCCCTGCTGACATTCAGTTAGTACCAGAATGAAGGCGATAACCAGATCCCACAGCCCTCCCCACCGCAGCAGCCTACGTCCTTAACAGATGTGCATTCAGAAGAAGTCTCTCCCTACGCATGTCCAACGACTGCACAGGACACTCTTGTTCACAGCCAGATGGCAGTGATAGCTTCTTTCCTGGTACATGTGAGGCCATTTCTGCTGACTTGGCTTTTTAGCTGAATAAGACCAACTAAAAGGGGTGTGGGGGAGTACTATAAAACGTGGGTAAATTACAACAGCCATGTGGGCAGCAATACTTTTGTTTTTCTGCAAAATATTAAATGTGAAATACACAGGCTTTGAGCGAAGGATGTTTCCTTTGGGGTCATCCCTTTCCACCCCCATCCATCACAGTCATCCGGACGGGCTCTGCTTGGACATTTTCGGGGAGGGGAAGCTGAAGGTACTCAGATGCAGGTTTGGAATGGTGATTACTGTAAATGCAAGGGATCCTGGAAACTGCAACTGTGGTTATGGTGGCCATAAGGTAACAATTGAATTTATGTTCATAAATCAATCAGGGAAGAGTTTGTCAAACAAAACAATGTGGGTTTTGTTGAGCAAGTGGCTCTAAGAGGGTGCAGAAGAAGGGTGAGGTTGGGCAGTGCTTCAGAGTGACAGCTGATACCATCCAACCCTCCAGGCCCTGAACGGAGTCCCTGCCTCCCAGGACAAAGGAGCCAGTCCACTCGGCGAACCGAACTTCCTGGATTAGAATTGTTACTCCTGCAGGGAAAATTGTAGGAAGAAGTTCAAAATTTAGTCATGAAGGCTGACTTTAACTGCTGAGTTAATCAATGATTACAAGAGGGAGAAGAAAAGCCCAAAAGGTTTCTGGGAAGGAATTGAGCTCATGAGAAGATCTCTGTGATTTTTCCTGCATCTATGGGGGGGAAAAAGATAAAAGAAAAAAATCTTTATTTGGATCAACATTTTGGATTAAGATATTGGATGTGGACAGTGAATTCTACTTTTGAAAACTGTACTACTAATTTCTTTTTTTGAAATGTGATCTTTGTTGTATTATTTCTATTACCCATTAGTCCCCTTATACCCCCCTCCCTCCAGCGATCCCCACACTGTCTTCCATGTCCATGAGTCCTTTTTTCCTTTAATTTCTAAAAGTAGACTTTTGTTCTATAATTAAACTTTTATTTTACTCCAACCCCCCCCCCCCAACCTGACCTCTTTGCCATTTCCCCTCAGGCTTCTCCAAATCAATTAATAGTTCCGGCATCTACCGACATGCTTAAGCCATAGACCGAGAGGTGATTCTTGATTCTTGCTGCTTCACGTCCTCTCACAGCCATCCCAGCCCCAAACCATACGGTTCTACCTCCTACAATCATCTCAACTGTAGACACCTGGAACACCTTCACCTGCAATGACCCGTGTGCAGGCCCCTTTAACTTCTTACTTGGAAAATGGTAGCCGCTCTTTCTGGTTACTCAACTCTTGACCCTTCTAATCTGTTCTCTCTGCAGCAGGAAGAGGTTTTTGGTTTCTTTGCTTTAAACGGAAATCAAATGATATCCTAAGTCTCTTCCTAGAATATGGCCAAATATTCCATAAAGAAACAGCTTCCATAATAAATACAAATAATAATAATGCCTTTAGTTTATGTACCATTATCAATTGGTGCTAAAATGACACTGTGATGCTGTTTTTTTGTTGATTCTGATTCTGTGGATGAGGATATGGATGTTCTAGCAAGATAAGTAACTGGCCCAAGATCATGAAATTTGTGAGTGCTTGAACTATGTGAATCGAGCCTGTTTGATTTCAGGATCTAACTGGCTGCTCTTCTTGTATTTGGGAGAAGGGCAAATCCTTGTCTCCTGTTTGCAAGGAAGTGCTTTCTGTGGTTTCTATAGCTGACTCTTCCCCCAAGCAGAAAGGACAATTCTACTTCTTATATTTTAGTACTTTGAATGTAAGTTGGCTGTTGCAGTAAAATTTTCAGCATTCTTCATTATTATTTAAGAAAAGAACAGAAAAAAACAAGAATGCTAATCACAGGATTTCCGAGATGATGCTTACAATGGTTCTTTTCTTACAATGAAACATAACTCTCATTTTTCTTATGCAAATAAAGTTTAACAAAGATTGTTGTCCTAGTATTGAAAAAGTGAATTTTCAAACACTTTCATTGTTTTTCACATAAATTTGGAATGCTGTTATCAAGAAAATTTAGTTTTGAATGGTATTTTGCATTTCACATTTAATTAAATCTAATGCAATGGATTCAGTATGTAGTTGGGGAGGGCAAGGTGTGGAAAAAAGGGAGCCGACATTCATTGGCAAGACAAGATTTGGGCCAAAAGACCTGTGTCAACCACCTGCTAAATGTGCGAAAGTGTGAAAGTCAACTTCTGCTCTTTAGAAGTCTCAGTTAAACTCATCTGAAGAATGGAGGCTAATTTTTTTCCTCAAAGATTATTGTAGCAATTAACTGGGACAACATATGTCAGAGTGCCTACCTTTGTGCCCGGGCCACAGGAAGATTTCAAAAGCCTTGATTGTATCGGAAGTGTAACAGAAGTACAGTAATGCGGGGTAATAGACTGGAGGAGGTCATAGCCAATGTGTGCTGTGGGAAAGAGTTCCCGGAGTAGGTTGCATTGAAGTCGGCATTGAGCGAATGGGCAGCATTTCAACAGGTGGAGATTAGTGATAACAAAGTCCCAGTAGAGTAAATGGATGCAATGAAGGCAAAAAAGGTGTAGCTCTGATTCAGAAATCACTGCTGGTGAGGACCGGTTTGGAATAAAAGGCTAACAGAGGGAGAGAAGAGGAATTAATAGGATGATTAGATTGATGTATTTCATAGAACGCCACCCACAGTAAGACGCACTATTATTTCACGCTCCATTTAGAAAGAAAATAATCTTGGCACACTGCACAGTGACACAAAATATTTATTTTATACAGAAAGCTTTTTTTTTAGAATGAGTCACACATCATATATTATTCTCACGCATAAGGAGGAAAGAAAATAAAAGCAAAATAAGTCGCATTAAGAATGCCTAGGGCATTGTCACATTCACCATGCCAAGTCCCTTGTGCATCCAGGACAACATTGTCCCCTGTGCCACCAAGAACTCTGATCACGTGATGTTCATGAGAGACTGCTCTGCTGTGTCCCTGGGGTTCCCTCCAAGCTGCTCACACCAACCCTGCAAATTCTGATGTGTATTCTCAGGTCCAGCCACATGGCTGCCAGAGACGTTAAAGACACGGACTGCTTTCAGTGTTGGGAAAATGTGCTTTTTAGAAAATCCTTGGAAGTTGGTAGCTGCGAAAGTCCTTGAAAATATATTACGCTTCGAGTCTGTGCCTTAATCTTAGCCAATCGAGACGCAGAAAACACTTTGGAACCAGCCGGGCACTGTGGGTGGTTCATTCTGGCAGCAGATTTCGGAGGGATGGGAGAGAGGGGCGCTCCGAGGTCTGCGGGCTGCTCAGAGACGGCGGTGCGCAGGGCAGAGATGGTGGAAATACCAGCGACTTTCCGTGGGGATTTCATGCTGCTGAGCAAGTTCATCATGTTTCTCTTTGTCATTTACACATACAATCTGATCTTTGGAGTTCCATTTTATTTTTCAGCAATTGTATCAGTCTGGGCCCTAGATTGGAATTGGGAAGATTTGTAGAAGAAATCTGGGAAGGTCCGCTTATCCAGACTGATGATGAATGTTTCCACCTTTTGAGTCTTCTCTGTTTTAAACCTCTCCCAATCAATAACTTTTATTGATTTTAGAGAGAGAGAGAAACATCATCCATGTGAGAGAGAAACACCGATTAGTTGCCTCCCAGACGCCCCAACGTAGGATCGAACTGGCAACTTCTTGTTCTACGGGACATGGCTCCAAGCAAGTAAACCACTGGCCTGGGTCACCTTTTGAGCCTTCAAGTGCAGGCTAGACCCTGAGCTACATTTGGATTATGCGAGAATGGGTATGACTCAGTCTCTGCCCAGCCCCCACCCTCCCCAGGAACCCACAAACTGAGTTAGAATCCCCCAGAGGACTGTGTGCGGAGTGGCTTGGGGAGGAAGTGTGAGCACAGACGGGACCACGCTGGATGTCTCAGCGCCTGTGATGGCACTAACAGGGAGGGCAGCCCTACTGCTTCTGATCAAGACACCTAGTAGAGGAAGCAGGGGCAAGACAGGGCAGGTCCTCCTGTTCCGAATTCAGATCTCTATCGGTGGGAATAATCACCTGGTTCCACCATTCCTTCAGGGCAATCTATGAGTGCTGGTCCTTAAGCCCAGCAGTCCCCACAGAGACAAGCAAGACCCTCACGCCCTTTGCACACCCAGGGAGTATCGGGAGCACAGGGTGGCCTTGGACACTGGTCCTTCCCCTGTCCTAAGTATGAGCCAAGTGGGGGACGGAGCTCCTGGCTGCACCAGCATCTAAGCCCACGTGTCTCTGCCTTGTGGAAAAATGTGCCTCTTGTGACATTTACCCTGTGTTAGGAAGTGGATTACATTTTCTGCTAGATCAACATGTGTGACTTGCACCCAGAAATATTTCCAGGGAGAACATGTGGCAATAAATGTAAACCCCACTGCCTTAAGCCATTATGTCAGTGATTGGTGGGGACTCTGCTGGGTCTGTCTGCTTTAAGGAAAGTGCCGATTGGACATGAAGACACTGCTCAAGGCTAATAATGTCTTGTCAATTACTGAAAGTAGTTCTGCAAAAAAAAAATATATATATATGTATGTTTATATTTGGCATCCTATATACATATATGGGATGCCAAAACAGGGAGTGTAAAAAAGCTGAGAATAAAATCTGCCTAAATCCAGCACCTTGCTGGGCTTAGATATTGGTGAGGGAAATGGATCTCTTTGGTGGAGTTACTATCCATATGTTTGTGATGCTTTAGATCTAATCTTTTATATTTAATGCTGGAGAGATTTTCTAGCTGGAAGTCCAAATGTGGTAATAAACAAATGGCAAAATGGCTCAGTGAGAAATGAGGGGAGAAGTCTCCTTCCTCACACAGGGTTCAGAATGGGCTGGTTCAGCAGGCGCAGGAGGGTCCGACTGGATGCGGACATGAGGTTCTGATAGACCGCCTATCAATGGGCTGCCATTTTACCTCTCTGTTTTTTCTTTTTCTTGTCTTCCTGGGGGTTACTTGAACCTTTTCTTGGAATTCTATTTTAAGTTATCTATAGTACATTTGAATATATATCTCCATGTAAAATTTTAAGTGACTTCTCTAGGTCACTTGAAAGTCACTTCTCTAGGTACATTACACATACCTAACTTATCACCAGTCCACTGAGGTTGATATTTTACCAGTTCCTGTAAACTGTGGGGGCCTTGGCTCACTTTAAGCTTCCTTTTTCCCTTTCTCATTCATACCGTACTGCCTTAAATGGTTCCCTGCACACTTCGATAGTCACATCAAATGATGCTGTAATTTTGGTTTCCATCATCCCACGCAATGGGAAGCCCTTAGCCCTGTGGTTGGCCCATAGTTGGGGCTCGGTGATGGTTCGTGTCCTGCCTTCCCCTTTCATTGTGACCCACACGATGTCCCCTGAGCAGCACATGGGGACAACTTAGTCCGGTTCCGGATGTGCAGATCAAGACCTCCTCCTTTATAATTTGATACACTCCGTAGCAAGTAACTGGCTACTTGAACAGTCAGGCCCCTCGAATAATGTCCCCTCCTTCCTCCACATGTCATTGGATCAAGATGGAAAGGACACAACAGAAAGGACAGGGCACTGGACTTGTAGCTGGGGCAGCGCTGGTTAAATTAGAAATCTCTTTAGACCCCGACTTACTTACATGGAAATGTCACTAGTAACTTCCACAGAAAGTTCTGTGAAGTGCAAAACCTAGCACACATGTAAGATATTTCAGTAAGCTTCCAGGACACCATTTTTTTTTTCCTGATTTCCCTGTTCTTCAATGCATCCAGGTGTCTGGTGGCACATGTGTCTTCTCCAGACCCACTGAGCAGTTTGGGATACAAGGGGGATGCTCTGGCCTGGCCATCCATCCCCCCATCCACCCATGGCCCCAGACTCACATCGCCTTTCTTACCTTTCCCTGTTCCTGTCCGGAATGCCTGGGTTTCAGTGTATGGCTTTGAAACATCCCACCAGAGCAGAGCGGAGGGAGAACATCCCACACCATTCTGCATGATTTTATTGTTTTTGCACACTTGTTTCAATTCACCCACACACATCTTGACATGATTCATACATCCTTGCTAAGGTTTAGTGAAGTCTCAGCCCCATTCCGTGCTGGCCGCTTTACAAATAGAACCGTCTGAAAGTTCACACAGTCAGCAGACATGAAATACAACGTATGGGCTAGGGGTCTGAGATATTGTTACCCGGGGAGCTGTCTGTTTGAATTTTCTGACTCGACTTGAAAAGCCCAACCACCCCGATGTTTGCTTAAACTTGAATTCAGCTCCATTAAGATGTGACGTTCCTGTTGTCTCACTTATAGGTTAACAGGGTTTTGTACATTTGAGAATGTATTTTCTTAACAGTCGGAGGCTCTCGGACCTCTGCTTTATTTCACAGCTGTCTACACTATGTTTTTGGACATCAACTTTTAATTTTTCTGCCTTCTGCCTCTTTGGAACCAGTTCAAGTTTTCCTCCAAAGCTGTATGAGGGCTCACTTGGGGGACACAGTCTATATTTCCAAGGAAGAACAAGGACTTTTGAAAAATGAGTGAAATTACATTATGGAAATCTTATGTTCCGATTCTGTTCTCACTCATTAATCCCCCGAGCGACGCCGCAGGGGTGCCGATCACCTGCGTGTCTTCAAACAGGCTTTTCTTTCTCGGGTTGAATTTGGTTCCTCAGCGCGTTTCCTCTGCTCTCTAGAGGGGCTTCCTCAGTCCTTGGACTTGGACACAAAGTGAGTTCATGTTCGGCTCCTGCTGTTTTTCCCCCCTCACTTGGGTCTCCTGAGCTACGTGGATCCTGCACAATTTACCTTATGCCTTACTGCAGCTGTTAACCACTTTGCTCCAAAAACGTTTTCCTCATATTCGATTACTCTGTCATTCAGGCTTCTTGTTAGGCTGACGTGTCGTTCACTCCCATGTCTTGTTAACATTCTCATGCACTCACAAAACAGCAGACGCACCATGTCGATGTGGCAGTCCTGTGGCGTAGAAACGAGGGTTATTTGTAAATGTGTCCCTTTCACTGAACACTTTGCAAATCTATTCTACCATCACTTCATTTCTTTTCATTCTGTTTCAGAAGCAAAGAATGCTATGTTTCTGGAGACTAGTACAATTCTTTTATGTAATGATAGATATTCCAGAAAGCAAAAAAGTTCATGTGTCTCTGTTTTCTTTCTTTTACTTTCCTGACTTGTTTTGGAAGGCTTTGTTGGGCTGCTGACTGCCATGCACCAAGAAATTTGTCAGGATTTGTTTTTAAATGTATTTAACCGGGAGGCTTTAATCTCTGCCCTTTGAGAAAAATTCCATATTCCATTGAGCTCTTAGGAAGGGGAACCGTATCTCCCAGCCACCCTTAACTTATACTCTCCTACTTCCGTTCTGTTGTTTCAGGTTAGAAACTGGAGGAACTTGACCTTGTTCTCAGACCAGCTGTCACAAAGCTGGTCTTAGCAGAACTGGAACGAGAGCTCAGGTTTTCGGTCTTTTAACCTCCATGATGTCTAAGAATGCTGAGTGTTTCCACTTATTTTTCCCAAGTTCTATGAATTTTAGAATATGTCCCTTGCCTGTACCTCAAGCTCCAGCAGCCCTAAGTGGTTTAGTTCCCCTTTTAGTGATAGGACATTTAGATAAATGAAGACAGAGAGGGGTAGTTATTCGTTCATTCGCATCTTGAAACCAGAAACAGCATTATCCGCATCTCGGTTAGTTCTAAACTGAGTACCATTGCTGGTACATAGAACATTCTTCGTAAATACTAGTTGAAGAAACGAATGAGTGAAAATCATCTCCTGTCTTGTAACTCCGTGTGAACTCTGAGGCGTATAAAAAAGGGGGAAAGATTTCCTGCCATCAGAGAAAACGCCATCTTGAAACCCCCGGGGGAAGTGACAATGTGGAGAACCGTATTTAATCACCGGGATGAGAGGGCTGTAAAAGTTCAGAGATGAAAAACTATCAGAGCTGGTCTATAAAAATACGAGGCGTGTTGACAGAGTAAACAACAGTATATGTTATGAAAAACAGAGCTGTGCCTTCAGTTTGAAGGGCATCTCTTCTTGACAAATATGGGGAGGTAAGAGAAAGGAAACAATTCCTTTCCTCAGGGAACGTAGAGAAAAACACCTGTAATCTAGGGATGAGAGAGAGAGAGCAGAAACTATTTGATTAACTAAATTTCTAAATGATAGATTCATAGTTTTTTTTAAGATTTTATTTATTTACTTTTAGACAGAGGGGAAGGGAAGGAGAAAGAGAGGGAGAGAAACATCAATGTGTGGTTGCCTCTCGTGTGCCCCACACTGGGGACCTGGCCTGCAACCCAGGCATGTGCCCTGACTGGAATCGAACCAGCGACCCTTCGGTTCTCCGGCCACGCTCAATACACTGAGCTACACCAGCCAGGCTCATAGTTTTTATTTCTTTTTCTTTTTAATTTTTTATTGAATTTATTGGGGTGACTGGTTAATAAAATGATATAGGTTCTGGGTGTACAACTCTATATCATAGTTTTAAATTCAGTTTAAAAATGTAAATCCTTTTATTACACGGATCTTAGGAGATCTCCTGAATGCACTCCAGAGCCTTTGTCTCACTGCTGAGACCTTCTACTAAGTAGGATAAAGTAACGTTCCCAATTAATGCGTTAGTCCTAAGCCAGGTTTTCATGAACTCTTAGAAGTGAATTGGGAGGGGCCAATGTATCTGTTTGCTATTGATTCAAAACATAAGGTAACTACTTAACTCGGTGCCTGGTTTAGGGTTCTTGGTCACAGATGAAGCATCTTAGAGAAGACCTCAGTATTGAGGTTTGCCCACCCCTGGGTCTGGGGCTTTAGGTTGTTCCTGAAGACGGTAACACACCCACTCTGTGGACTTTGGCTATATCAACTGCATCCGAAAAATAAAAGTTCTATCCCAAGGCCTACTTCTCATCTGGAACAAGGAAAGGCACTGGACTGAAAGCCAGAAAGCCTGGGCGTTCATTCTGGCGATGTACCCGGAGCAATGAACTTATACTTCCTGCGGCCTCAGTTCCCCCATGTGCTAAATTAGAACTATATCCTGAGGCTACTTTCTCTCAATATTTTTGTATGAGTTAAGGCTCTTTGGGTGGCAAGCACCAAAGGAATTCATTGAAAGGAAGAATTGGAATCCATAAAGAAGTCACATAACTAGGTTTCAGAAAGAAGAGCCAGGAAGGATGGGGCTTGGAGAGGCAGGAGGCGGTAGCTCGCCCCTGCAGGAGGCTTCCATGAGGATACACATGGCTCCATGTCTCACCATTTACAGTTCAGCTTCCCGGGACCAAGCATTTGATTGTCCAATGCTCATTCCTGAGCCAGAATGGGCCTCCAGCCCTGGCTAGGCTTAGCCCATGCTCTCTTCCTAGAAGTTGAATTTCAGGAAGAGTAACTGAGATATCCTCCTGGGGAAGTCAGTGCTGCAGATTTTGAGGACCAAGTTCAAGTCTCATCTCCTGATGACTCTGACATATTTTTTCTTCCCCCAGATACACATACTTTTCCTAGAAACAGCAATCAGATTTTGCTTTTAGAAAATGTTCTTCCCTCATATGATACAAGATTTTGGAGATGTTTGGTAATCTATTACTGCCAAAAAGCCACCTCAAAACTTCATGGCTGGCTGAAGACAAAAACCATGACATGGCCCATGAGTCTTTGGGTCGGGACTTTGGGCAGGGCTCAGCAGGGATGGCTTTCTCGGCTCTACATGGTATTAGCTGGGAGGCTCAACAGTTACTGGGGCATCTACCATAGCTTCACTCCCATGCCTGGCAGCTGGTGCTGGCTGGGAGCTGGGGAGCCCAAAGCACACGAGGCTTAGCTTCTTCCCCTCCCAGGCCTGTGTACTTCCTCACACAAAGTCCCATCTCAGGGCCTGCTTCTTGGGACCTTGTTCTAAGTCCCTGGGCCTCCTTGTCCTCACCTGCACATGAGAGGAGTGGGAGTAATTGTATGCCAAGGCCACTCAGGCTGGGATGGGACAGATGACTCTCTCCTGCTTCCCTCTCTCTTCCTCCCTGAGTTGAGGGAGGAGTCTTCCCCAGACCCTGAAATCCGTAACACTGATGGGCAATAGGAAGTTCATAGTCTCTCATATCACACACATCAAAATTTACCTCTGGCCATGGAGTCTTGGACCTGCTCCTTAATTTCTCTGAGCCTCGGTTTTTTCCTCAGGAAAACGGGGACATCCCTATCTGTCTCAGAGGGTTGTTAGGAGAATGAATTCCAATAAAACACATGAAGCACTAAGAACAAGGCCTAGTGCACGAAAAGTGCTGGTAAATATTGTTTCCTTTTTCTTCTTTTCTCAAAAGCTCCATCCTTCTGGGACGTATCATGTTCCCTTGGGGCTGGACCAGGTCAAAAATCCAAGGACAGTGTCTTTTCTCATGAGGTGGCTTGATGAGTAGTAGCACTTAAAGGTGTCCTTGGGGAGGACGGTGACTTGGAGTGAGGTGTCAATGGTTGCGATTTGATCCTGCCTCCTGCCTCCTGACTCAGGGGTCTGGGAGGGTCCCGAGACCCATGACTTCCACGTGTTTAAAAGCATAAAAATTACATTCTCTCAGCTGTTTTATTTTTAAGGCCACAGAATTCAATATAGAAAAATAGGTGAGAATGGGATTTTTTTTTTTTTGCCTTTTTCACAGCCCTCAAAAAAAAAAAAACACACATCCCCCAGCCCCACTCCTGCTCCCATTTAGGCTGTGCAGGATTAAAATCAAACTCCAAGACTGCAAACTACCCAGACGCCAAGTTAGAACCTCATTGAATGATTTACCTCTTTGCTTCAGAGTCAATAAAAGCTGAAGACTAAACTTTGAAAATGAAAACCGCAAATTCACTTATTTTACAACCAGCCTCTCAGGTTTTATGTCTGCTTACTGATAAGCCCTGTCTGAATTCGTACATCCTTAACATTTTGCCAATAAAAACATTCTTCCCGCAGGCAGCGAGCCACAGTCACGTGTTAGTGATGGTTCAGACTGCACTGCTCCACGGCAGAACACACCAGATCCTGGGAGCCCTGAAGGACGGCCTTTGAGGGCTGTGTTCCGGAATCCGAGCCTTGGAGACACTGCAGCCTCCCTTGCCTGGCTTGGCTTGCCTGGCAATTGAGTTCCCTCCCTTTACTCAAGAGCCACAAACCCTGATTGTTCAATTAATTTTTTTAACACTTTTCTTATGATAGAAAGAGAGAGGAAAGGGAAGAGAGAGAAAGACGAGGCATTGATTTGTTGTTCCACTTACTGATGCATTCATTGGTTGATTTGTATGCCCTGACTGAGGATTGAACCTGCAACCTTGGTGTATTGAGAAGATGGCACTCTAACCAATTGAGCTACCCAGCCAGGGCTTTTCAATTAATTTTACAGTGAGATCAGCACGGGATTTGCAAAAGGCTTCCGGAATCATTTGTTAAGCACCATATTTCACACACCCGATAGCAATAAGAACCAACTTGCAAAGTGTTTACTTTTCTTTACCTGTGTTGCTGACTTGCTCAGCAAGGTAGACAGTGTGCAGTAATGGAGATTTTATATAGACCTAAGAAATAATAAGCCACAGAGAATTTACTGATGTGGGAAAGTTTTTCTATGTAATTTACATTCTTAGATCCATAATATAAGGAGTCTTCATGCTCTTAACTCTTTATGTTAATCTAAAGACAATTCCTAGAAAATAAATAAAAGGGACATGATCCATATTTAGTCTTGCTAACAATCAAAAAATACTAATTAAAATAACTGCAATATTTGTCTGTTGACTTGGCAAATTACAGTTTCCAGGGAAGACTTCGTGGCAATGGGCACCCTCCTGTACTTCTGACACAGGTATAAATGAGGACAAGCAGTGTGGAGAGCCATCTGGTAGTCTGCATACAACCTTCAAAAAGAACACCCTTGACCCAGTTCTACTTCAAATAATTAACCTTAAAGAAAAATCAGATATATGTTCAACAAGCTCTTGGCAAAGATGTTATTGAAAGTGTCATTTTTAACAATAAAAACTGGAAAGAAAAGACCAACACCAAAAAAATATTTCCATAAGCTGTGATACATCCATTCAATGACATTATATCCTGTGAAAAGTGATTTTTCAGAAGAATAGATGAGAAAAATAATTGTTACAAGAAAAATTACCTAAGGGCACATAGTATGGTGGCCATTTTCTCTAAATAGAAACTCATGTATACATAAATGTTTTTGTGCATGTATATGTGTGTGTGTGTATACATATATACGTATGAGTTCTGTCCGGAAAAAATTCTAGCCATTGTTAATATAACAAGAATGGTTTGCATGACATCAGTGTAACCTGGCAGCCAGAGGAGAGTGAGCTGAAATGCGCATGTGTGAACAATGACGACTTCACTGTACTAGTCAGTGGAGATGATGGGACACCATTGAGCAAGCATGTGTACTGCGTGGCTGATGCATTCAAAATGGCTGAGTGAGTAGAGCAATGAATCTGCACCAAATTTGGGGTTATGCTTGAACATTCCTCCTCGGAAACTATACAGATGATTCAGAGGCTGCAGCTATGGGCAACTGGTGATTGGCAGCTTCATCATAACAACACGCCCATCCATGCGTCACGTGTCATGCAGAGTTTTTTGGCGAAGCATCAAAACCCAGGTGACTCGGACCCCCTACAGCCCAGATGTGGCACCCTGGACTTCTGGCTTTTCCCAAAACTAAAATCACCTTCGAAAGGGAAGAGATTTCAGACCATCAGTGAGATTCAGGAAAATATGATGGGGTGCCTGATGGGGACTGGGAGAACTGTGTGAGGTCCCAAGCTGCCTCCTTTGAAGGGGACTGAGGCACCATTGTCCTATGTACAATGTTTCTTGTATCTTGCATCTTCTTCAATAAATGTCCCTATTTTCATGTTACATGGCTGGACACTTTGTGGACACACGTCGTAGTAGCTACAGATTTGCACATGCATGTATGTGAGTATAACGCATTATCTCTTTCCTAGGCCACTGTCACCAAACTGGCTCTCCTGCTCCCACTCTGTGTCACCCCAGTTAAAGCAGTGAGTGGCCTTCTTAACCAGATCGTGCCACTGCTTCGCTCTAAATCTCTGTCTTCTGTCTGTATTTAGAAGAGACCTAACCTCTTTGTCACTCGTGGTGAGACTTCTTCCTCTGGGTCTGGCCACATCTCTTCATCTCACTAATTCTCTCCGTTCCTACCATACAGGAGAAACAGATAACATTCCCTGCAAAACGGCTCTGATAATTCGGGTGAAGTGTCAAGCTGTGGGGCCAGGGTTCTCAGGTGTGTCGAGTCAGAGGTGAGTAAGAACGTTAGACAACTAGGCTGACAACTCACTCAGGTCCTCCCCTCTGACACCACCTGCAGGGGGGCTGAGCTACAGGTGGAGGGGGAATGGTAGGGACTCAACAGCTTACAATCTCTGTTCTCAATTTACATCTCCGGTGCAGCAGGAGATCTCAGTGAGTTCTGAGAGTTGGGTATTTAAAACATATATTTATTATTTATTCTAGAGAGAGGGAACGGGCAGGGGAGAGAGAGGGAGAGAAACATCGATCAGCTGCCGCTCGCCCCTTGTACACACCCCACTCGGGGACCTGGCCCACAACCCAAGGTGTGCGCCTCGACAAGGAATCGAACCGGCCACCCTTGGCTTTGCAGGCCAGTGCCAACCAACTGAACCACGCCAGCCAGGGCTTACAACCTGGTTTTAAAGATTTCATGGGCCTGCTCTGAAAACACGGCCTGGAGAGGACTCGTCACTGTGACCTTTCTGCCACGGGTAGAATCTTACTTGGCTAAGCTTACTTCTGTTTCCACGGTTTCCTGACATTTTCGAGCTGACCATCGAAATGAACAAGTTGCAATTTTGGGTTTGTTTCCTAATGCTCATTTATTTCCTATGGGAACTTCTTCTCCAAACAAGAACACGGTGCTGAATATTTGCTAAGTAAGGAAAGTGAAAAGAAAAAAAAATGAGGAGATATGGATCTTTAATTTTCTTTTTTATTGAAAATTTTAGTTGTAATTTTTCTTATCATAAAAATAATGCTTGTTTGGTGCAGAAATCATAGAAAATTGAAAAAAAAAATGATTTCCTATCACCTTACCAACTAGAGATAAATACATAGCCATACAGAATTCCAGTCACATATTTGTATCTATATATAGACACATACAGGTACAAATAAGCATACATATTCATACAAACACATATATCATACATGTGCACGTAAACAGAAAGATAGATGAATAGGTAGGATCGTGTATACATACCGAAATAAAGCCCCGTGGACACATTATAGTAACAGCTCATTTACCAAGATACAACAGTCTCCATAGAGAAAATCCAGCCTGTCCCCATGGTTCTACATCACAAGACTGATTTTTTAGCCTCTCTTCGCCTTCCCTACATTTTCCCAGAAGAGTCTTCGGCTCGTCTCCAGCTGTGATGACTGAGACACATGAAGGACAAGGACCAACCAGACGTTGATAACCAAAGCCAACGTTGACTTTGATCATTAGAAATTTAGCTCTTGATTGAGCCAAATTGACTGCACTCCACGATTTTCCCCCTTTGACAGTTTGCTCTTGCTTCACTTTTTGTCTTCACTTTTTGTCTTCCTGACTCATTTCTTACATGCTAAAATCCTACCTATCTTTCAAAGTCCAGCTCAAGTGACCCCTCCCTGGTTGCCTTTTCAGGTCTGAATCCCGTGCCTTTCCTTGGCCTTCGAGGACTCACTGTCATCTGACTGGTGTCGGTGGTTTCTCTGTTTGCCTGGCCTTCTCCTCCACAGCAAGATGAGACCGCCCCCACTCTGCCCGCCTCACTGGAGGGAGCTGAGCTGCCATATTGCAGAGTTTAACCCATTTTTGAACGTATAAGCATTACATGTTGTGTTGTACCCTAAGATGGGAAGGAGCCTCGGGATCCACCCTCCTGGAGCAGGTTGGGGGAGGACTACCCCTACTGAAGAAAGAACCGGAGAGCACCAGACTTTTAAATTCCTGACCTGAGGATACGTTTGTTGATTTTAGAGGGAGAGGAAGGGGGAGGGAAGAGAGAGAAACATCAATTGGTTGCCCCGCGCACGTGCCCAACCAGGGATTGAACTGTTGAATGAGATGATGCTCCAACCAGTGGAGCCACCTGACCAGAGCAACAAGTTTTTAAATAAATATATTGTAGAAAAACAAGGGGAACATAGCAGAGAGACCACTAACTGGAAACAGATGAAGAAAGAACTTCATTGGCTTCCCAACCTCTCAGTAACTGGGGAAAAAAGGAAGACATCATGGCAAGTACCAGTTTGCCAGGCACTTACGGTGTCTCAGCCCTAGTCCTAAGTAACAAACCACATCCTTAACAAACCACATGGATGATCATCAATCCCATTTTAAAGATGAAGTAACTGAGGCTCGGACAGGTTAAGTAATGCTGTCATGGTCACTTAGCTAAAAAAGCAGCAAGTTGGGATTTGAACCCAATTTTATGAGCTCCTAGGCCTGTGGTCTTAACCGTTTTCACTGCGCTGGCTCCCAGTGGAGACAGCAGGGCGGAGGTTCGGCGATGCTTGCTCAGCAGAGGGAGGGAGGGAGCTCAGCCTGGAGCAGGACGCCCCTCCTCGCTGTGGTGTGTGCGTCTGTGTGCGTCTGCGTGTGTGGACAGAGGATGAGCTGGAAGCTCTGCACTGACATTTCATCAAAGCGCACACTCAGCGGTTCCCAGCCCAGTGACAGCGGCTTTCAGGCATTTGGCCCCCTCACCAGGAGGAGGAGCCCAGGCCATGAAGACAGGGGAAACGGGAGCGTCACCAGCCCACGGAGGCGCTAGCCCACGCCTGAGCCAAGAGCCATGGACGGTGTGGGGAACCGAGGCAGGAGAGGGGTGCAGTCCCGGGAAGCTTCCTGGAGAGAAGAGATTGGAGGTGATGGGGGTCTCTGGCGTTTGCTGCGAAGTTCATAAGAAGTTGAGCTCAGCTAACTGGTTTTGTGGTGTTCTTACCATTTAAACCGTGCTTCTCAATCCTTGATACTCAGCCTTCTCTCGCTGATACGGTCTACGGAAAATCTTCATTGAAGCGGGGGAAACCCCTTCACTTCTCTGGGGTCTACTTTGGAACATAAGAGAATGAGCATTCCAGTGTGGCCCCTCCGCCCTTCACCGCCCTGTGCTTCTAGTCTCAGTTGGGAGGACAAACGCTCTTCTTCTTTGACCTTGAGCCCAGCCTCAAATTTTGGTTGGAGGTTTGGGACGTTGTTGAAGGAAAGCTAACATGGAGAACCAGGAGGTGACAAATTCAGTTCAGGAAAACTTATGAATAATTCTTTCGCTGTGAAACGAAGGGGATGGAAGAAGATGAAACACAGGGGCCGAGTTGCTCTACCTAATAAGTTAGGAGGGTTTTGCATGTTTCCTCTGTCAGCTGACATGCAGGGATTTGTGAGCCCCGGACATCGATGGAAAGGAAGATGGAGAAAGATATTAGCAGAGAGAGTAACGTGGGTCCCCCAACCGTGAGGAGGGACAGCTGGGGTTTAGGAAGGCAGATGCCCCCAGGAGGGTCTCTCTCTAACTGTGGAAGCTGGTTGTCTGCTGTCATACCGAAGTTGTTGCTTCATAAAGTACTTTTTGCTGCAAGTGTGAATTTCAGAAGCTATGAAGTCAAATGAGCAAAAAAAAAAATTCTTTTATTTTTTTCTACGAGAAAAATTAATTTTTTGCTTGAGCCTCTCTCTCACCGAGGGCCAGAAATGTAATCTAATTCTGTTGCGTAATCAGGAGAGAAAACCGGGGTGTCACCCTCCTTCTCCTCTCTCTAGGTTTGTATCTAAGTTTCAGGCGCCCAGTGGCAACTTAACCCCTCAGGAGAGCGGGGATGCTGCTGTCACAGGGGTGGGTTTGGCGGCAAGCATGAGAAAGCACCATTAGTTAGTGGCTAATATAACAGGGGTGTGATTTTTCTCCTACGACAGGAAGACTGGAGTCTGGGAGGGCGGGCTGGGACGGTGGCCCATGAGGCTGCCAAGGGCCCAAGCGTGTCCTTTCTTTCTGTTCAGCTTCATTGGCCTGTGACTTCTGTCGCTGTGCCTGTCTCCCAGTGGACACCACTTTAGGCATCTTGCCCCTATTTCAGGAAGAAAGAAGCAACAACATGGATGGACCTAGAGGGTATTATGCTAAGTGGAATAAGCCAGTCAGAGAAAGACAAATGCTATGTGATACTCTCACTTATATGTGGAATCGAACACAATGAACTAACAAATAAAATAGAAAGAGAGGCACAGAAACATGGACGGACAGCTGTCAGAGGGGTGGGGGCGGGGGGAAAGGGTGAGCCAGAGAACATGTATGCATGGCCCACGAACACAGGTAAGTGTGGTGGCAGCCAGAGGGAAGGCGGAGCTGGGGCTTCGGGGAGGGGAAAAGGAGGGAAAGTGGGGGCATCTGTAATAGTGTCAACAATAAAAATAAAGAGGAAAAAAAAAGGAAAGAGCAAAGGCCAAAAGGCACATTAGCAGACTCAGCACCGTTCGGGAGAATGATCCCGACTTCTGCTTACATCTCAGTGGCCTGAACTGGGTCATGTTGTCAGTCATTCCTGGCTTGGGCTAAGTCGGTGAATGTGTTTGTTTTCATTAAAATTTCCAAACAAAATTGTTTTCCAGCGGTAAAGAAGCAGAGATATGGCAGCTGGCAGGCAACCAGCTATGACTTACAGCATCAGCCATCCACACCAGCATCCTCTGAGACATGGCTTCTCCGAGGGTGCCCGGGTAACAGCCTCCGTTTGCAATGACGTTTCCTTCCCTGGAGACCTAGTGGTCCAGGATTATAATGGACTTTGTGCTGGAGACCGGGTGCGTGAAAGGGTGATGCTGCTGGTCTGAGAGCATCTAAGAAGAGAACATCTTTCTCATCCGGGTAATAAAACCTCAGCTGTGTTCGGGCCAGGCGCATCCGTGCTTACTCTTGGGAGCTGGGCACTGCAGGAATATTTGCATCTGAGTGTCAGCTAGAATAGACCTAGATCCCTTGGAAAATACATCCCTGCTTGCTATGCTCAGATAACATTTAGTGTTTAATTAACCCCAGGAGCTGAAACAACACTCTGTAAATTCTCTGTGCACTGTTCTTTTGTTCTGGCATGTGCAGGTCTTTGGTCAGAAAGACAAACACGTTGCTTGTCTTCTGCAGCCATTGAAAAGCAGGTCTCCAGATAATTTAAAGATTAAACCAGGCAAGTTGCCTCTGCCCTTTGTCAAGATCAAAGCGTGTTTTGAAAAGAAATGAACTGCACTCTTTCCTAATGATTATCAGTCAACACACTACTCCAAACTTTCCTTAAGCTACTGTGTCTCTTCTTTTGTCAAAGGAACACTTCGGAGTCAATAGGTTTGCATCGTGCTTCCTGAGTTTCTCTCGGGTTAGTGAAATATTTAGACTTCTTTAGGCAAGTCTGGCTTTTCAGAAGTCTAGCACCTTCTTGGGAAAGCACAGAATTTTTAGCAAGTTCAGGGACTTCCCCCTGAGGGACCGGTGTCTGCAGACTGTGGTCTGTGACTCGAAGAAGAACTGTCCAGGGAATGAGTTCAAAAGCATCCTCACTCATAGAGAGAACTCAGGGCGGGGAGCTGCGCGGACTCGGGAAATTGTAGAACAGCACCACGCGCCTCTTTTTGGTCACGGACCCCTCGGAGAGCTGCGCGGACTCGGGAAATTGTAGAACAGCACCACGCGCCTCTTTTTGGTCACGGACCCCTCGGAGAACTTTCACGAGACCTGTGAATCCTCTAACCAGACAGACACATGCTCTGGGCCCCCGTTCTCTATAGTCTTTCAGGGGAGTCAAATAACGATCAATAACGATCTAACTCAGGAGAAAAGGCCTTGCTCCACCTGGGCCACTTGGCAAGGCAGAAAGTATGGCCAAGTCTCTTCCATCACAAGACGATCTGAGGTGCTGAAGAGGAAAGCTGGGACTGGGGAGTCTGGGCCCTGCCTGACTCTGCCTTCAAAGCTTCCAATTTTCAAAGCCAGGGACTTCAGCCCTTCCTTCAGGTCCCGTCCAACCTCAGATGTGCAGACCAAGCCTGGCACTTGTCTGCTCTGTTGTTCCATTTGGGGTCTGGAGGCAGGTCTGTGCTAGAGCTAGGAACCAGGTCCAGGAAGCAAGCGTTTGCCGTGTTCTTAGGAACTAGGCGCTGACATAGATTCTGTTTTCAGGCTTGGATCTCGTCTTTTGTCCTTTTGAAGTTTCAGTGTCCTGTCCCCAGGATGTGAGCGGGTCCTGGATTCTTTTCTTACAGCCCACCTCTGAGCCTTTCTGTGCAGACAGCCTCAATTACAGGCTAATTATAGTTTATACAGCTTCCTCACAACTCCAGGAGCGTGTCAGCAATGAGCAATGGACTTTTCTTAGGTCCTCTGGAGGTTTTCAGGTTCAAGTTCATCAGTGACATAGATGCCTTCCAACTCCTTCTATCTTTCAACCCTTCCCTTCACGAAACATTCTTTTGTCAGATTCTGTTAGAAGAAGGTTGTATCTCCTGACTTCAAGAAGTTTACACTGTAATGGGACAAAAAGAGAATTATCCTGCAATATGGATCGTAAGACCAAGACAAACAGGGAGGTGACTGTGACACACGAAATTCTTGGAGGGAAAAGAAAAGGTGGCTTTTAGCTGCAGGACCCAGGAAGCCGGGGACCTGAGCAGCCCAGGTAGACAGGGGTGTTCGCCATGGAACAGCTGTTCCCCACCTTTTCTGTTGTCAGTATTTGAGGATAGGATGGAACAGGAGGAAAAGTGGCTCAAAGGTCTTTGAGAGCCGCGGCAAAGCCAGCGCAGACTTGAACAGGGTCGTGGAGTGTGGCCACAACATGGGCATGACCCAGTTAAGTCATCATTCATAATCCATCTTGATTATTTTATCTTCACTGATATTTAAAATATCAGTGAAGGAAATAGGTCTGGATAAAAATTCAGGTCTCTACTTGCTTTAAAATGATATAATTTTCTGATCTGGTGCATCGCCCTGCATAGAGCTCTACTTGGGTTGTTTTAAAGAAGCTACATATTTTCCTACCAAAAGGCAAACTAAGCCTTCTACCCCACCCCCAAATTGTAACATTATTGGAAAATGCAGGATGCACACACTGGGATGTTGCAGAACCTGACGTTTTGCACACCTGAAGGAGTTTAGCATAATGACAAAGGCCAGCCTTTACTGAGCAATTCATGTGTCAAGCACGTTGCTCAGTGCATGGCACACATACACCATTTAATCTTTGTGTTAATTCAATGGATGAAGCACTACTGTTATTATTCCCATTTTACAGATGAAGAAACTAAGGCTCGGAGTGGTAAGTTTCTTTCCTAAGGACCCCCAGCTGGATGGGAATTCCAGCATCCGACGCCACAGCCACAGTTTGCTTTTGCAGCTGAGTGAGATTCTTCCCAGTGGTTTATAATGTTTCCTAGGTCTCAGGTACTTTGGAAATCCGATGAATTAGTCTATAACACAGGTGGCAAACACAAGGCCCTCGGGCCGAATCCCGCCCTCCACCTGATTTTATCCAGCCCAGCACCTTGTTTCTACCTGGCAGCAGTGCCAAGCTCCTTGCCCCTAGTTAAGGAGTAATTGCATTTATACAGCCCTAAAATTACATTTGGCCCTTTTAACGCAACCGCCATGCTGATGTGGCCCCCGGAGAAAATGCGTTTGACACCCCTGGTAAGCTTTCATCCAGAAAGCCACACACGCACACACTCATGCACACACACACAGGCACCTAAAAGTGAGCACATACAGGTATATTTCTGTTCATTTTGGAGTCCTGGGAATTTTTCTGAGTTCTATTCCATAGACTTTAGGTCAAGTGTTCTTACTAAAAGCCAAGTACAGCGGGAGAAGGCGGTGGGAGGATTAATTAGGATCGGTCAAGGGCATAGATGACTCTATCGTTTCAGAAGAGTAGAGTGTGGCTGCTGGCTTGAACAAGGTGGACTGGGCAGGGGACGCTGACACAAGGCCACCCATGAGAGCCTGTCAGCTTGGCGAGGTGGCTGGCATGCCCCCGTTCAAGGGACAAGGACATCAGGACTCCTGATGGGACAACAGGACATCATCTTCAGTCACTATTTGCCACAGACTTCTTGGCTTGTCCCCAGATACAGTGGCTCCTCAGAAGGGACTTTCGGTCTTTCCAACCAGAAAGGGTGTTTTATCTGCTTATTCTTCCTTCTACTGACACGTGGAGTCGTATTCCCCTGATAAATAACAAACACTGGAAGGGTATCTTCAAATGATGCGTAAAAACTTCAACTCCGTTTTGCTTTCTCACTACAAACCCCTTAGAAAAAGAATTCGAGAAGAAACTATGTGACATAACAACAAACTGACCCTCTCTCCTCCGCTTTGTCCTGTTGGGGCCCTTTGCTATGATTTTTTTATTTTTTATTTTATTTATTTATTTTTTATTGTTTAACCCACAGAAGGCAGTCTTTGCGAGTGCAAGGTGAGACCATTTGTCCACTAGGGGGAGACTTGCCCACACTTATGGCCCCGACGTCAGGTGGCCTGGCCTCGCTTGGGATTAAGAATCCCAACTTCTGCCTGTTTCTTTTGCTAGGCAAGGCATTTTAGACTGACGAACTAAACTCTCAAATATTCAAGTCTTATTTTCGGAAGCCATGAGGACGCGGAGTGATGACTGCTATGCTAATGAGGAGTGACTTCTCCCCATGTTTCCCAGTGACCTCTGAGATGAGTGGCCAGCAGCCCGGGCCTCTTGAGAGAGACAGCGCAGCTGCAGAATCAGGAGCTGGGACGTGGGGGCGCAGCGGACCAAACCGCGCAGCTGGCCCTGCCCCGCCTGCCTGCCTGCTACAGCTAAGGCTGCAAGATGCCCCTGAAGCCATTGCTGATGCTATTCAAACATCCTGATTTTCGTTTCTATTTTTCTCTCATGTACTCTGCTGGGCTTCCGTGCCTTCCATCCCCTCTGCCAACTTGAGCCTCAGGCCTCTGCACGGACCTTGACAATGGCCAGCCCCCCGGTGATTGGTTCTCAGTGTTAAAGGAGCCGCTGACTCCGACCTTGTCTGAAGGTTACTCCCCAGTTCCTGAATTTTCTGAGCCATGTGCATTCCAGCTGGAAATGGCATCACTTCTATCAAGATTGGCGCCACACACACACACACACACACACACACACACACACTTCAGTTTTCTTTTTCTAACTTCAGAAATCGTTTGAATTGGAAGCGTTTCCTTTGCTGCACCAGAAGACGGGGGCTGCGGATGTCACACAGGGTGCCTCCATTTGTGCTCCCTGCGTTGAGGCTTGCAGTGGGCGCGTGTACTCAGAGAACAGCAGGGAGCCACGCCATACATTTCCATTGCCTTTTATCACCCTGAAAATACAGCCTCTGATTCAGAAGAGGGAAGATGATCCTGGCAGGTCCCTATCCTCCAGACCCGGGGACACATTCCGAATTTAGCATCTACTCCAAAGCACTAAACTGTAATTTTTTTCAGTTGCATTAAACTCAAAACAAGTTGCAAGCATTTTTGCCTTCTCAGAGGAGAACAATGGGGCAGGGGTGTCAAACTCATTTTCACCGGGGGCCACATCAGCCTTGTGGTTGCCTTCAAAGGGCTGAATGTACTGTTAGGGCTGTATAGATGTAACTCCTCCTTAACCAGGGGCAAGGAGCTCGGCGCTGCCGCTGGGTGGAAACAAGGTGCCGGGCTGGACAAAACCAGGTGGCGGGCCAGATTCGGCCCACGGGCCTTGTGTTTGCCACCTGTGCGACGGGGAAATAAACCCTTTCTGTTCGCTGCTGGCTCCCATGGCGCAGATGTGGGGAGCGGGGTCAGGAGGAGGGAGTCTATGGAAGGGAGAGTGGGACGCGGGTAAGTGTGTGGAGGCACCGAGGCCAGCCCTGCGCTGAGTTTGGGTGGAGGGTCTCAGGAGGAAACTGCTGGTCCCGGGGATGGGTTTGGGCAGGTGTGCCTCAAAGGGAAGTGGCATGGGGGACTGGAAGAGGCCAATGGCGGAGCCTCTGAGAACCTTCCAGTAGCTACTGAGTCTGAGGCGTAAACTTCCTCCACTTCCTCAAACCATCAGCAAACCTGCGCGGCCCGAAGGAATTCTGTTCATAATGTGTCTTCGTGGAAACCAAGAAAAAGAGGCTACGTTTTGTTTTCCTGTGTGTTCGCTCAACAGGTATTTATCACACACCTGCGAAGCAGGGTTCTTTCCAGGTGCTGCCGCCTCGCAGCTGAACAGCGTGAGCGCGGTAGAGGGTTCCCGCTCTCACTGCTGTCTCCGATCGTGTACCTTTAATCCAGATTTTTTTCATTTCTAAATAATAAAAGCTTACCAGGATTTTGAGATAGCAGACTAAACCAGCATTTTAAAAAATGACAAAAAAGCAATGCTTGATTATATGAATCAATTTGTATTTCTTCTTTTAGGTTTTTACCCCGTCATTATGTTATCTTTTTTTGTACTTTATTTCTCAACCACAGTTGATATTCAGCACCATTTTGTTAGTTTCAGATGTACAGCATAGGGGTCAATCGTGTACTTGACAGTGTTCCCCCCCACCCCGGTATTTCCAATACCCACCGTACACAGTTTCGGCAGTGCCCTTGGCCAGACGCCCCATGCTGTGCTCCGCATCCCCTTGCCTTTGAATGCGGAAGAGAGACTGCAGACAAGGAGCAACAGCGAACAACAGGGCATTATCTGGGGCTGACACAGTGGAGTCACCAGGGACGGGGAGGCGTGTGTCAACATCCAATCAGGAAAATAGAAACCCCTGCAGGACATTCAAACAAAGGAACCTGCATATGTTCGGGACAAGTGTTACAAAGTTAGGGGAAGGGCTGGACGAATAAAGGGAAGGTTCTCATCCTGGGAGGCAAGCAGCGGGTTGGAAGGTCGGGGGAAGGGCGGAGGCACGTCTTCTGCTGTAAGTGGTGAGCGGTGGAGACCAGGCAGCCAGCAGCTCCACCCACGGCAGTCCCCGGTCCGCTCCGGTTTCGCATGCAGTTCCAAAGGGCAGCAGCGGAGGCCTGGTAGCTTTGCTTCTCCAATCTGATGGCTTGGAACTTCTTGTTTGCAATCTGCACACCTCCACCCAGAGGCCCGGGGCTTGCTTGAATTCAGCTCAGAGGGCAGTTGAGCTCCATGCCCACGTTTCTTCCTCTTCCACAGGGCCATACGGACAAAAAGGAGGTCATGTGCTAACCCGGATGAGCTCAGGGGAGGCCTGCACGGTGGCCTTCCAAACTCAGAGACCCAGAGTAACCACAGAGGATGGTCTGGGCATAAAAACTCCCGACTGACAGCGGTCACTGCAGCAGTCACGTCGGGCCACAGCATCCTTGACAAAGATCCTGGGCTTTTTGCATCCGAGATAACCTGCCTTTGAATGGGCAGAGTGATCTTCTTTTCCAGACCCCTCAGGGTATAATCTTCCACCAGACACCAGACTTCTCACTGTTACCTCGTCTCCCCTGCAACCACATGCAGGGTCTCTGTGCTGTAAGGGCTCACCGTCCTGTACCCACCCCTGTGAAAGTGCCTCTTCATTTCACTTGTTCGCCAACCCTGGTGATTTCCCCACTTGGCTTTCTCCTGCCCCCTTATCGACCACCAATGGATTTCATGTAACAACCCCCACCCCCTTACATTCTTCCCTTGATTCTAATGTATAGAATAAGCTGCAAATCGGCCGCTCTCTGGAGCATTTTCTGAATCCGCTGTGATTTTTCTTCCTGATAATTGTCATCGTTTGGGCTCAAATACTCCTTTATGACTTCTTCTTAGGCTGGATGTTCTTTCCAACAGCCAGATGACAATTCCAGCCTCCCCAACACACCCACCCCGTAGGAGAAGGAAGGACTTTTGTTTGTAAAGAGGACCAGGGCCGAGTGGAAGGTCCCCGGGGCCCAGTTCTGGAGGAGAGGGGGAGGGTTGGCTGGAGGAGCGTGGGAGTGCGGGAGAGTCATGTGCACCAGCAGAGAGAGCCACTGTGAGAACGAGGATTAGAGGGCAGGGGAGCAGCGAAGGCAGAGTGACGATGACAAAGCCTCCAGAGGAGGATGTCAGTCATTTAACCGGGTGTGGAGTGATCGCCCCTGGAAATCTTAACGAGATCTTACGGGGCAGGGTGACATTTCACATGTGGGTCCGTTCATTTCTCCAAGGGAACATTTTAAAGCTGTTTTAATTACAACTTTGTCTTCCCGGTGTCTTCTCCTTTGCCTTCCCTTTTTCAGTTGTGTCTTTTCCTCTCTTACAAACCTTATGTTCTGGTCAAATTGACCCAAAAGAAGAACTCAACACATCTACAAAATAATTTCACAACGCCCCTAGCTTAGTGTTTAATTGAATACCTGGGCAATACAGGTGAGCCACGTTGACATAAAACTTAACCACAGCAGGCCTACCGCTAGCTGGGCAGCCGTTACCATAATAAAGACATACAGCAGCCCCATCATTCCGGAGGATTCCCTCCTGCCTCTTCCTGTGGTCGGTCTTCCCTGCTGCCACCCACCCTCCCAACACTGTCAACCCCTGGTCTGTTCTCTGTCCCTACAGGTGTGTCTATTCCAGGATATCATTCAGATGGAATCACACAACACGTGGCCTTTAAATCTGGCTTCATTTGCTCATGCGTATGAAGCTCAGGAAATTCACCTAAGTTGTTTCTTTTTATGGCTGAGAATATCCCCTTGTATATAAGTTCTGTTAACGGAAGAGGCATGATTTCCCACAGTTCTCTAACTCCGGCACATTGCATAAATTTGAAGACTTACAGGTATGTACATTGAATAAAAAAAGACAAGAGAGCTTTCCTAGACATAACCCAATAAGAACTCACTTATGAAACACAATCCCTCTTCCCCACACAGGTATTTGGCCTTGGAAAACATGAATGATTTCATGGGCCACATAGAGTCAAAGCCAAGGTGGATTTTAAAAGCATCAGTCATCATAGTCTTCCTTTGGCCATATGGCACAGCAAAGCATCTCAGAGCAGACGCAGTTGACTCCGCTGGTCATATTGGTTGAAGGCTAAACCACACACACACACACAAAGATCAGGGAAGGGTTGCATTGCGGAACTAGTCATGAAGATGCCGAAAGGCATAACACTCTTTTTTCAGACATGAACAGATGGGCAGGAATGACAGACCTTCATGGGTGGGCGTGGGTGTCAAGCACTCTACGGAACACAGAAGTGCGCCTGCGACAGCCAGGTGGGGTGCGGTCCAGTCAGGCCGGCCCCTCTGTATGTGACGGACCCCCAGTCTGCTATGACTAACCGCCCCCACCTCCCGTCTACAGCATTCTTCTTTAGGGTGGTGATGGAATCCGGAGCCAGATCTGAGTGTCCTGTCAGCTCAGCACCAACGTGACCCACTGCTGATCCGCTGAGAGTTGGGCTGGGGTCCTCCTCTCTCAGTCAACACAGATCCATCCAGCAGTTTCCAGGTGCCCCTGTCGGTGCTCAGCACTGGGGATACAAGAACGAGCAAGGCTGTCCTGGCCCCCGATCTCATGGAGCAGGCGTTCTGTTGGGAAGATGGGTTCAGCCAAATAACAGAGCAAAAGAACTGAAAGATCATAAACTGTGACACATCCAAGGAAGAAAACAAATAAGGAGTGGAGGTTCAGAATGTTCTAGGTAGGTGGCGAGGAAGTCCTCTCTGGGACTTTTGAAATGAGACAGCCTGAGGACGGGTCTGGGGAAGTCACCCATGGACAGAGCTCCACGTGTAGAGGCCCCGGCGGGGATGCAGCGTGATGGGCGTCACAGGGAAGCAGGGGAGAGAGGGACTGGCACAGGGTCTGAGGTTGTGCAGGATCCCTAGGAGTTCACGGGCCGTGGTATGGACTTTGGGTTTCCTCCAGTGAAGGAGGAAGCCACTGAAGGGTTCAGAACCCAGGGGTCACATAATCTGATGTATGTTTTAAAAGGGTTAGTTTTGCTGCTTTGGGATAGTGTTTGCAGTTGTGAGAGTCCAGATGAGAGATGAAGTGATAACAGAGACAAGAAGACACGCTGCAATGTCAGGGGTACCGACAGGCCCTATTGGTGGACTGATCGGAAGGGCAGGGTGGACTGACGTGCAGATTTCTGGCTTGAACGATGTGGTGAAAGGTTTTGACATTTAATTAAATGGGAAAGATCGGTTCCATGGCAGTCCCTGGAGCCCGACGAAGCTGAGCTCTTATTTCAGGATTCAAATATATTCAGTAACCACTAATATTTAAAGTTTTGGGAATTGATAAGATTGACTCTGAAGAATGTGGAGGAAAAGAAACACCTTCTTCAGGGAAAGAAGCAGGATCCCAAGCAGCCCGAGGCCAGTGAGATCAGAGAGGAGTGAGGAGGAGGTGGGGGCAGGAGCCCGGGAGACCTGCACAGGAGCAAGGGCAGCGTCGGTGGGTTGAGTCCTAAAGGAGGAGTGAAGAAAGCTGGGAAACGTAGCTGAGCACCAGCTTTGGCAACATGCAAGGAGTTGCTGGCCTTGACAAGCTTTGATGGAAGGGCAGTGGGTGGTATTTCAGAGAGAATGACAGGTAGGGAAGCAGGGATGTTGCGTCTACAGACAGCTTAACAGGAGCCATGGATGTTCTCTGAGGGTGGAAAGAGCTGAGAGGAAGAAGATGGGGTTTGTTGAGATGGCAGATACCGAAGGATAATTACATGTGAAAAGAATGATTCCTTGCAGACAGAAATGATGGTGCAGGAGGCGGCAGAGGGGACTCGGAACGTGGGCCTTCTGTCCACCGGACCGGGAGGAAGGATGGAGGAAATAGAGGCAGGTGCATTCGGTGCAGCCCCGGTAAGATGAGTTAAGAGGCCATTCTCTGAGAAAGGGCTCCAGAGGGCCTGGAACACCTCAGGAGCAAGGGGAGTTAAGAAATCATTGTTTTAGGGAATCGAAAGACTGGAGAAGTGCAGTGTTTGATCAGCATGTCTGAGGGCTCCTGGGAGGTGAAGGGTCAGGAATTTGCAGTGAAACCAGGCAGCCGGGAGGGGCGATTTCATGCAGCTGTTTCTAATCTTGCTCAGCTGTTTGGTGCAGGCATGGAAAGGAGGAGGTGGAGCTCACTCGGGGTTGCTGCTGCAGAGGGCGAGCAAGGCCGGGGGTGAAGGAAGGGTTAGAGTTAAAATGGCGTGCCACGGATTCTAGGCCGGCAGCGTGGGAAATAAAGCCAAGGGGCGGTTGATAGATAGTGAGAAACTGAAGGCATTTAACCTTCTACCGGGATGAGATCTTCACCCTGGGAGTGAAATTAAAGCTGCAGGCTTCGGGTGAAGAGGTTCCGAGGCCATTCTAGGAGAGCGGAACCGCTTCCTATCACAAGCTGTCGTGCGCTGCCTCTTTCCCGGTAGGTAAGTCCAACCCCTGGAGGAGAACAGGGCCCTGTGTTTGCACGTGGGGCAGCGAGGAAGGGGAGGCCTGGGGAGAACACCCCACTGCAGAGCCGTGGTGGGGCCGAAAGGATGAAGCGGGGGGGGCGGGGGGGCAGCTTCCTCAGAGAAGGGAGGAATGCCCGGGGCCTGAGAAGAAGTTGGGTCTGAGTGAGGGACCTTGAGACCCTGTGATCCAAGGTTTGATTTCGTTAGTCTTACCTGTGGCCTAAACGAGCAATCTGGTTATATTTTAAAAACTCCAGTCACCTCCTCCATAGTAGCTAATGAATGGTATTGGTTCTCTTATTAGAAAGGCAGCATGACATATGGAAAAGAAGACGAAATTTGGGGACAGATGCATCTGACCTTGATTCCTGACTCTGCCACTAGTCGGCTGTGTATTCTTAGGCAAATTGTTCGACTTCTCTGAATCCCATTTCCATCATCTGTAAAGCAAGGGCAAGAATTATGTTTATCCATCTGGTTGTTTTAAGGCCTAAATTAATTGAGGTCAGGAAACAGTTCAATTCGGAAAACTGCATGGCTATGTTCAATGTCGGTGTGGTAGGAATGAATCCTAGTCCCCAAACACAGGTGTGTAGGAAAAACTGCGTGTGTCCTGACTTTCCTTCAGGTTATTTTAACTCCGAATCTGAGTCCCACCCACCTCTGAAAGGGCTGATGACTCAGCTGCAGACACGGCTCGGCTGCCCTCTGCCCCCGCTGCTCTAACCGTGAGTCAGCAGGCCCGGATTCTCCTTGTTTTCCTTTTATTTTTTCTTTATTTTTTAATATTTCCATTACAGTCGACATTCGATATCATATTAGTTTCAGGTGTACGGCAGAGTGGTTAGACAATTACGTAAGCTGCAGAGTGACCCCCCCGCCGATAATTCTAGTCCCTACCTGCCACCACACTCAGCCATCACAATATGCTCCCTACCCTGCACTTGCCATCCCTGTGACTGTTCCGGAACCACCAATTTGTGCTTCTTAATCCCTTTACTTTTTCCTCCCAGCCCGCCAATCCCCCTCCCTCTGGCAACCGTCAGTCTGTTCTCTGTATCCATCAGTCTCTTTCTGTTTTGTTTGCTTATTTTTTTCTTTAGATTCCGCATATCGGTGAAATCGTACGATATTTGTCTTTCTCTGTCAGACTTACTTCACTTGGGATTTTCCGTAACGCTGCAGCTTGGCTTTGGGAACCACAGACCCCGCTGGTTACCATAGAGACACCATCCGATCCCTCCAGGCCCAGCATCTTCCGTGGTGCACCTGGGGAGGTGCAGCCTCCCCAGAGGAACTACGCCGCCATCCCTGCGGCGCGCCTCCTGCAAGGGACAAAGTCCGGGCCTACCTGGGGGACAGGAGGGCCTCCTTTTCTCCCCAGCACTGGGCCCTCATTCTTTTTCCTTGTCCTCAGAAACTGTCAGTCACTACGCGATCCTTCTCAGACACTCTGCGTTGCCTTCTTCAAAGACGTGGGGGTTTACAAGCTCAGGGAAAATCATCCCTTGAGAGTCTTTGCTTTCAGCTCTCCCCAGGTCCTAAGATAAGGAAGCCCCCAAGGACCTGGATACCTCTGTGAAGAGGAGGAGGAGGACAGTGAGAGATAGGACACGAAAGCTATTGATAAATTATTTTCTGCAGCAGTTACTGTTTTCATGGACTCTTCGGTGGTCTTGGATCGAGTGCTTCCTAAAGGGATTGGTCTATGTGAACATTCCAATCCTTTAAAGGAAGGGGCTGTGTCAATCCCGAGCACTGAGAGCCCATATTGGCCCATTTGCTAAGACAGACGCTGCCTGCTCTCCACGGGGGAAACACCAAGGGAGTGGTCACCAAGTCAGAGATCAATACACCGTAACCAAACACAGAAATGGCTACTTGCAAGCCAACTTCTCCAAGAATGGCTGGGGAGCAGTGAAGCCAGTTTCCGCTGAGGGCCAGGTTGTCATGTTCAGCTGACCGAGGAAATGAGCGTCCATCAGACTAATGGCTGGAGTCGGTCCTCCTTGACTAGACAGGGCTCCAAATGGCTGAGCGCACCATTTTCTTACCGCCCACGTTCCCGTGTCCTAAACAGCAACAATGAGGACTTCATTTAAAACACTGGCCTTGTGAGTTCAGAGCAGTGACAAATTGAGTGTCACTCTCGGATGTGTGCAATAAATCAACATAAAGGCTCTCAGGAGATGCCAGGCACCGGCAGCAAAAGCTTCTTCCAGAATCACTGTATGATAATGAAAGTTCTTGCTCATTATTCAAAGATCGAAACAAGAAACCTTGAGAAAGTATCTAGTTTCATCCCTGCCTCTGTGCAGCCTGAGCCCACCACACCCTTAACAATGTTTACCCCAAATCTCTGAACAAAAGGAGCCTGTTGAGGTGCAACCCCCCTTTGCCTCTGAGCCTTGCCTGTCAACTCCGATAGTTGTCCAATCCCTGTAATCTGTAGTGCAGACTTTTACGAAATATTTGGGTTATGGTTGTTTCAAAATGGCAGATCAAACCACTATGGGGGATTAGTATAGAGGAGACCAATTTTGTACCATTTGGAGTTTTGAAAAAAAAAAAAAAGGCCAATTTTTTACAGCTAGAAGTTCATTCCTTTTTGTTACACTGTGAGGCAGATGGGCAGACAGACAAATGTAAAATATGAAAGGGTGGAGGAGTACAATCTTATGTAATTACCATCCCTGTTTATTTGGCTGTATTCCTCCTATGCTCTAAGTTTCTTAAAGCTAAAAGTTTTGTTTCTTTTACTATTGTATTCCCAGCATTTAGCACAGCTCCTGGTATAAATATGCAGGGAATATTTGTTAACCAAATGTCTGGTTTATTAAAAATTTAAATGTAAGACCCCCTTGGCCAGTGTGGCTCAGTTGGCTGGAGCATCGTTCCGCGCGCACCCAAAAAGTCAAGGACTTGATCCCCGGTCAAGGTGCACACCTAGGTTGCAGGTTCGGTCCCAAGTTGAGGCACAATACAGGAGACAACCAACCCATGTTTTCTGTTTCTCTCTTTCTCTCTCTTTCTCCTTCTCTCTCTCAAATCAATAAACATATCTTCAGCTGAAGATTAAAAAATGTAATATAAGACATTATATATTAAATACTTTTCCTTAGAATTCAGTGAAAATTTAGAAGGAGCTCAGAGAAGGAAAGACACCAAAGACAAGTCTATTTGGCCTCTGTGGGCTTGTGGAAAAGTCAGCCAGTTGGTACCCTCCGCTCCCCCAGCTTCCTGCCTCCTGCCTGCTCTCCCTTCCTCTGGTTGCTTCTCTGGGCGCTGTGTCAGGCTGTCCCAAGACCATCTGCTCTACCTAGAATCTCTCTCGGGGTCCCCACCCCAACCCGATCCTAGCTGGAGGTCTCCTGTCCTGGTTGCCATTTCTCTCCACTCTGCCATCTCCTTAAGGGACACTGGGGAAGGTTGCTGTCTCATCTCTGGGTGACGTTCGTGTTTTCCCCTGACAGAATGGGTGCCTCTAACGGTGCCGAGACAGGTAGCTAAGGGTTATTTTGAGACACGCGGTCCTTTCTCCCTGTATTTGCAAGCCTCCTCGATTTCATCCCAGGAAGCCACTTGAATATATAAGCTCCATTTTCATGTTCATCTGAAGGAGATGTATTAGGTAATCATCAGTTCCAATCAAAACATTCCCTGTCTGTAATCCCAGCTGTTCTGTTGTTTTTAGCGAAACACCAAGATAGCTTCCAGAAGTCATTTAAGCCTGTCAAAGGAGAACGTGCTAAACTAGATGAAAGAGGATCTCTTGGACATATTAATTTCTAAAGCCTTCTGAATCCATGCTACTCAATCCCAGTTGTACTTCTAACAGCCTCAGGTTACAAGGATGGTGACTAATGAGTTACAGAGGAAGGTAATTAACTTCCTACGCTCCCTAAAAGCTTGCTTGCTTGGTGCTAACCTCGCTGACACTCACGCAGAGGAGGCTGTAAATTCTGATTACATGGCTGGAAAAACTGCCCACCTCGTTTCTAATTCCAGACCCTTTTCAGACTGGGGGCGTGGCAGTGCCAGGCTGTGGAACCCTTAAGTGGATCAGGAAAGGAAGCGGGGCGTGTCAGGAGGTTTTTGCTGTTAACCAGCGGCGGTGCTGGGGGCAGGTCTTTGTAACTCCCTCTGACGCAAGTTTCCTTATGGGAAAAGTCAGGGGGTGAGACACGAGTTTCCTTCCACACCTTATGTTCAGCGGTCCGAGCTTTCTCATCCAGAGGCTTATGAAATGTTGTAGGATGTTCTGTGGTTCGTGAGGGTTTCAGTAACATTTAAAATAAAAATCAAACCCGAGCGAACTTTTTGACCTGGACAACTTCTTTGCATGTCTGGGTCACTAGGACAGAATGCCCCGATTTTCCTTTTGCAGCTGAAAAACTGACATCTTGAACAAGCTCAATGTGTGGATTAGAGTCAAACGCAATTTAATTTTTATCTCCCACCCTCCTTTAGACACTATCCCATAGTGGTTATCTTTTGCCTGTGGTAATCTTTTTCCTGCAGGCTCATGATGTTCCTTCCACTCTTAGGAAACTGTTCAACATTTGCGTTAAGTAGTAAACACTCTCAAATCAGAACACGTGAAGTCCAGTCCCTTACAATCACCAAATGCCAAAATCAGCCTGTATAACACTGCCTTTCCTCTGCCAACCTGGACCTGCTTCTGGGAACAGCAGGCGCAGTCCCTGTGGGGCAGGCAGACCTAGGAGGGGAAGAAGAGAACGATTATCTCCCAGTCCCGTGTCTTTGTGCTTCATGATCCCCAGCTGGTGAATGCTATTGCCTGTTTCTCCCTAAAAGTGCTTTTGGGGACCCCTTAGAGGTTTTCTGTTGGGAACCTCTCTTGCAGTCCCCTTAATTCAAGCAGAAACATACTTCATCTGAGCTGGAAGCCGAGACTCCTTTCTCAGCCCTTGGTCACCTGGTATTATGCCCCCCGCGCCCCTCTTCCGGCTTCCCTCTGCCGAGGCCTCCTTACCCTCCCGCTGACCATATTGGGCAGGACCCTAGACCATCCCTTTCTGGCTGAATGTCCACCCCTTCCCTCTCTCACTGTTGAGAAGAAACGCATATATCCCTCGTCCCTGCAAACCCCTGGAGACCAGTCTAATCTCCACAAAGTGATTATTTGGGCCTTCCCTCTTCCTCAGGATTTCTGGGCCTGGCTCAGTCTATACTCCAAGGTCAGCTTTACCTTCTCAGCTGAAAACCAGGGACCAGTCTTCTGTGCCTCCCAATGTCAGGACAGAATTTTCCAAATGGACAACTCAGAGACCACCCACTTCCGACACCAAGGGTTACGGCCTTGCTGGCCTCTGGGCAGGTGGCCCATCCTTGCCGTCTGACATCCTACCTGCCCCCAGAAGGAGGAAGGTGAGGGAGCAAAGCAAGGCAACAGATCTTTCCAGGAAAAAAAAAACAAACAAACAAAACAAACAAACTAATCTTGTCACTGAACTCCTCCCCAAAGCTTCTCTTGCTGCTTTATATACCTTTGACCTAGTGGCATTTTCTAAAACTTTAGGGATTTCTATTAACCATAAATTCTGCACTGGACAGCCATGGACAGCTTTGTCCTTTTGTCACTGCAATCTGGTATTTATTCTGTTGGCACTTCAGCTGAATCAAAGTACAGGAAGAGTCTGACAACCAGGAGAGTTATGTTAAGCCCAGGGAGGATGAGGTACTGGGGAAAAAAGTGTTTGAAAAAATAATGAAACAATGAAAAATATTTTAGTTGTCCTAACATAAGTATATTTTACCTTTGAGTTTATAAAACCATACTTCTTTTAAATTTTTATTTATTTTTACATTTACTTATTTATTTATAGAGAGAGGGGAAGTGGGGGAGGTAGAGTAGAGAGGGAGAGAGACATTGATTGGTTGTGTCTCACGTGCGCCCCAATCGGGACTGAACCCACAACCCAGGCACGTGCCCTGATCGGGAATCAAACCAGTGACCTTTTGCTTTGCGGGGGGGATGCCCAACCCACCGAGCCACACTGATCAGGGCTCCTTACTTCTTCTTTTATAGCTGTAATCTAATTGTACAAACGCATTTGCAATGTATTATTTTTAAAATTTATTCCTCACCAGTATTTTGTGAATCATACCTAGAATCTTAATGTGCATATATTATTCTGAATATTGATGTCCATTCCTGCAGCAAAGCCTCAGCGAAAGCCTACTCTGTGGCCAGTACGGGTTTAGGTGCTGGTCTTGCAAGAGTTAAACGAACTGAGCAAACACTCTGTTTAGGGGAGTGCAAATTATTCTGCAGAGTGCGGCAAAAGTAGGTTTACGGTTGTTTGGATGGAAAATAATACAATAATTAATCAATAATACAAAAACAAACTCTGTGTTTTGCATCCTCACCACCGTAGACCTGCTTTTGCCCCACCCCACATTCATGCACTGCTGTGTTTGCCCCGGAGAGCCACCCAAACGAGGCGGGAGTGGAGAATAAGACATGTCTGTGTTTTTTAGAGGAAGGAGAAACAAGAAAATGTTGATGTGTGTGGGAGCCTGCTTGGCACGTGAGTGGGAAAAGGACCCCTCCCCGCCTCCCTATCCCTACCCAGCTCGGTGGATGGAATAGCTTCAGCAAAAGCATGGGGTTTATTTTGGTCTTGTAAAGGTGTGAATGTTTTCTTTCTTCCAAATTGTTATTCAATTGTTCTAAAATTACTCACTAAATTGTCCTTTCTCCTAAGTATAGTTATATACTGAAAAGCTAGCTTTATCATGCAATGTTTGCTGTGTTGTTTGGTCTACGTGCAGTGAGTGTATCCTTGCAATTCCAAAGATTTATCACCCTTGGGAGGGTCAGGACCACGCTTCTTAAATTATTATTGCTTTCTAATTGTTCTAAATACCTAAGAAGCTAATCTATTCTCACAGCTTCTTTGAAAGCAATTCTTTCCCAAATTGTTCTAATTCTAATATCTTCTTCAAGGAACCGATTCTCCCTTGATATTTTTAAAATGTCAGAAACTTTTTTGATATTTAAAATACTTTCAGAAAAAAACTGCTTCAGATTTTTAGCTGAATTCATCATCAGTTTCATTACATTCTCTCTGCCTTTGTCTTTAGGTAAAAATCTTCCACAAAAGGGTGGAAGCTAAACCCTACAGATTGTTCGAAAATGTTTTGTTGTTCTTATGGCTGGTGTTTTGTTTCTCCATGCAAGCCTAAATTAAATGCATGTACTTTGATAATCTCCTAAATGATTTCAAAGCATCTGTTTCTTTAAAAGCACGGAGTTTAGTCTGAGCCTTCCAAACTGTGCAATTTTATCTATCGAGCAAAATCACCGGATTACTCTACTTTACATATGGAGGCATTCTTACAAGCATTGGAAGACAGGCCCCTTAGTTTATTCTCGGAGTTAGGTTTACATAAATTTAGTTCCCCATATTTCTTTCTTTTCTTGCTGCTAAAGTTCATAAGAAAATATACACAAAAATAACACATAGTAGGGAACCCATTCAGAACCAAAGTTCAGGTTCAAAGGACCTGATCAACCCATGGGATGCAAGTCATTGACTTGCATGAGGACACTAGGCAAAGCGGGTGGTGCGGAGCATAACCTAGGGCCGGCTGGCCCAGGTAGCCTGGGGTCCTTCCTTGAACGTGGACGGCAGACAGGATAAGTTTCAACAAGTGTGTAATATATGGGCCCAAGCCACACTGCTACGATGACAGAGTGGCTTTGGAACGTCAACCTGGCTGCTCTGCAAGGATTCTAGAAATAGCAGCCGCAGTATAGACACAAGCATTCCTGTGAGGCTTACGTGCAGCACTATCCCTAAGTGACCTTGGGCGCAGCTTACATGGATGTGGGCCAGTGGAAAAAGGAACATGACATATATGCCACATGGTGGCAGAGGACACCCCAAACAACTCAGTGAGACCAATAGGTGCTCCCTAGTTTAACTGGATGGTACCCAAAGGGTGCTCAGCGTCCTGGGAATCCTTGTAAGTTAACATCCAGGACAAAGGAGCTATGAAAGCTCCTGTCTGAGCTACTGGGGAAGAAGGTAGCCATGTTTACACGCAGAGGCTGATGGGATCTGACAGAAGATGAGGTCCGTGGAAACACTATGAGAAAAACTCACTGTTTACAAACATTAGCTGCACTCCACTGGGGGCTCTTCTCAAGTGCTGTGCTTCTAAAAGATTCTGGAATTTTCCTAATACCAACACAAACAAACAAATCAACCCGGGAGCACCTGGCAGCACCACCTAGTAAGAAACTCTTGGATTCGGAGTCAGAAGGCATTTTTTCTGATACAAGTTCTTGCACTAATTTGAGACAAACACCTTCCCTCTCTGACCTCATATTCCTTTTTTTTTCTTTTGCAAAATAAAGGAGTTACAAAATATGCCATAAAATTTTGAAAATTATATGTCAGTCTCATGTATAACCGTGAATGGGAACTTCTTCGGTGAAACACTACAAATACCTGTATTGAAGGTAATGCAGCCTGGCCACGGAGGGTACTATGGTCTGAGCTACGGTCTGAATGTTTGTGTTCCCCCATATGCACGTGCTGAAGTCTTCACCCTCACAGATGATGGTTTAGGGAGGTGCTTTGGTCATGAGTGGGGAGCTCTCATGTCTGGGCTTAATCTCCTCATAAGAGACTCCACAGACTAACGTAGCTCCTTCCATCATGCAAGGACACAGTGAGAAGGCGCCACCTATGAATCGGAAAGGAGGCCCTAGCTAGACACCTAATCCGCCAGAACCTGGATCTTGAACTTCCCAGACTCCACAAGTGTGGGAAGTAAATTTCTGTTGTTTATAAGCTACCCAGTCTCTGGTATTTTGTTACAGCACCCTCAACAGACTAACACAGAGGGTCTTTAAACATGGAAGAAAGGCCCTGGCTGGGTTGCTCAGTGGATTGAGTCTCATGCTGGCCTACAAACCAAAGGGTTGCTGATATGATTCCCAGTCAGGGCACATGACTGCGTTACTTGCCAGGTCCCCAGTAGGGGGCACGCAAGAGGCAACCACATATTTATGTTTCCCTCTCTTTCTCCTTCCCTTCCCCTCTCTCTGAAAATAAATAAATCTTTTAAAAAATAAACATGGGAGGAAGGTTCAAGGGTAGAAATTCTGTTAATATAATTCATTCCATATGTAATTTAAAAGAAAAAAGCCACAGGATCATCTTTATAAATTTCAAATTATATTTGACACTACTCAACACCTATTCTGACAAACAAAACAAACAAAAAAAAAATAGTCTAGCTCTCCTTATCTGGATAAAAACTAGCAACCAGCACAAAAACCAATGAAGGACCTAAGGCGTCCCTATTATAGACAGGACCAAGACAGGGGTGTCCACTGAGGTAGCGAGTCTGCAAAGGTACCGCCCACTGGCCACATCTCCCCGTATTCTCACACTGGTGCCATCACTCCCACATTGAGTCTGACCAGCCTGTGACTTGCTTGGCAAATAACACACAGCAGAAGTGACGTGAAGAGAGCTAAAAAGACCTAACAGCACACATTTTTGTGTGCTTGGAAGCCACCACCAGGAGAGACATCCAACTACCCTTCTGGAGGCTATCGTTCATGCCACCAGGAGAGGAGCTGGAGGTGAGACGCCACATGGAGAGACAAACGTGGAACAGCACCAGGCAGTGAGTGAAGAAACTAAAACATCAGGAAAAACCTGCCATCGTGGAATTTACATTTCTCTTTCTGCACTGGGGGCTAATCAGCCGCAGTGATTGAATCTTCAGGATGTAGGTACAAGACTGGACAGATAAATAAGTGAAACTTAACAGAGAACCCAGACACAAACACAAGTATCTCAGGGAACCTAAATATTTACATGCATATATATATATATATAAATGTATGCATACCTCTGCAAATAGCAGTCAAGTTGGTGCAGAAAACTCATGCCTGTGATACATCTTGTTACTTGGACAACTGGCATTCAGAAGGACAAAGTGGAAAAGAACACATAGTTGATTTTGTCCATCATAAATAAAAAGGACTGCCAGATAGATAAAAGATTTAAATGTTAAAAAATGGAACTTTGAAAATACTTGAGGAAAACATAAGCAAATTTTTTATACTCTGGAATGGGACAGCTATTATGAGCAAGTAATAAAGCTCAGAAACCCGTATGAAATGATACAATGAAATTGACTAAATAAAAATAAAAATGAAAACTTTGGCATGGTAAAATTATACTATAAACAAAATTAAATGACAAAGTGAGGAAAATATTTGCAACCCAATTGATAAATGGATGGAAACTATCTTTACTGTAAATACAGGTGGATAATACTTTTGCTATGTGTCAGTCTTCTAAGTCATTACAAAAATGAATTGTACCCCATAAAAATGAGGAAAGGTTTTCAATAAGTATTTCACAGAGAAAAATACTTAGTAAAATCATTACAAACTAAAAACATAAAAAAAGAGATTTTATTTATTTGTGCCAATGTTAGCAAACAACTTAAAGAAGGAGAGCATTTGCTTAGGAGATGGTCACCTTTTCATTGTCTCTCAAGTTCAAAATCTCTTTCTTAAAAATACCTTTTATTGAAGAATAACAGTGAGAAGTGTTCAACCTAACTGTAACTTCTGGTGAAGTATCATGAAATAAACATCTGTATAACTGGCATCAGGTCGAGAACTAAAACCATTCCCGCATCTCAAAAGCCCACCTCACGGTCTCCCAAGTGACTGCACTTGCCCTCGCATCCCCAGGTAACTAGTATTCGGGTTTCTACTACTCTAGTTTAGTTTTACCCATCTTTGAACTTCATGTAAGTAAAATCATTTTCTATGTCTGCCTTGTTTGCTCAATATTATGTTTGTCAAATTTATTCTTGGTACTATATGTAGTTAAAATTTAAAAATGTTACATGTTGAATAAAATGCCATGGTATGAATAGACACAACTTACCAATCTACTCTTGACATTCAGGGTGTTTCTAGTTTGGGGCCATTATGAACGATGATTCTGTGGACATTCTTGTACGTGTCTTTTTGCATGTATGTTCAAACGTTTCTGTCCAATGTATCCCTAGTATTGGAAACGCTTACTCACAGGGGATGTACATATTCAACTTTAATAGATAATGCCATAATATTTTTCAAAGTTTACCAATTTACCTTTGTATCAGCAATGTATAATGGGTTGAAGTTGCTCCAAGTCCTTGTCCACACTTGATAATGTCAGTCTTTCTAACTTTAGCCATCTGGTGTGTGTGTAGCTTTAATTTTTATTTTCCTGATGACTATTAAAGTACGTCCTCTTTTCCTATGTTTATTAACCATTTGAATAACCTTAATTCACATATAGGCAAGGCCCTATAGTTCTAGTACCTTTGTCTGTGTTTTTTGTACTGAGTTATAGGAATTTGTTATTCATTGTCTTAAAGGTGTCACAAATATCTTCTCCCATTCAGTTTCTTTTCTACTCTTTTTGTCTCATAAAAAGATGTCCTTAATTTTAATATAACACAAATTATCAACTTTTAATGCCCCATGCTTTTGGTGTCCTGTTTAAGAACTTTTCCTGCCTGACATGATGAAGATAGTCTTCTCTACCACCTTTCACAATTGAGCTGACCTCCCAGTGGCAATTTCCCACACATGGCCATTTGAAGTTAAATTAACTGAAATTAACAGAGTTTAGTTGCTTGTTCATACGAGCCATGTTTTAAAGGGCTCAATGGCCACAGAGAGAACATTTGCATTAAGGCAGAAAGTTCTATTGGTCAAATATATTCTAGAAGGTGCTTTTGTTCTGCCTTCTGTGGCTCTAGAATGTTGTTCTTTTGTTTTATTATTTTTTGGTGTGTGGTACTAGAATATTATTACTAAGATGAGATGATAATTAAGTATGGCATTTTGGACAAAGGCAAAACATAACGACAATAACTTGAAGAAACTCTATTTTTAAAATCTCAATTTTGCCTCATTATTGGATGAATTAAAGTTAAAAGCTGGAACATGGAGCCCTCATGATAGAAACAGTGACCTGAGACTTAAACCCACCTGCACGTGGACCGAGGATGAGCTACTGTGACTTCACGACACAAGGATCAGCAGTCAGAGTGTGGGTAGCAAGGCTGTGGGAGGAAATGTAAAAAAAATGTTAATTTTCTCATCTTTAGCAGGAATGCAATCAACTTTTTTTAAATGAATACAAGTCAAAAAATTTGGTTTTATGACCTCTTGGCACCTTCTAAAATTACGGATTCCCTGAGCCGCAGGAAGGATCATTTGGGAAATATTTCTGTTGTGAAGGAACATGGACATAAAAGTTTATTTATTGTTTCCATTTGGCTCATTTCCTTTTCTTCTTTCAAATTCAGATAAAATTAAATTTAATCACCGAGTAACTCAGGATGACCTCTGTAAATGAACAACAACGGTTTTCCCGGCTTTGACCCCGACCTCCCTTCCCCCCTTCCTGCTGCTTCCCTTCCTTGCCCTCCCCTGAACCTTGACAAACCAAAAAGCTCGCAAAAACAGCTCCTGAAAGAATTGTTCTGACAGTTGCTCAAATGCAAATGTATCAATAATCCTGAGGAAGAAGCCTGAGAATCCAGAACATTCTCTACTTCTTGCAGCCACCAGTTTCACGGCAGCTGGAGAGTGAAAAAAAAAAGACAAAAAAACAAAAAATGGGCTGCAGGCCAGGTCACGAGGACAGACAGCACGCTCCGCCCCCGGCGCCCACTTGTCCTGCAGAACTCCAACCCTGCTCTGGTCTGGGGAAGGACCTGGTTGGCAGGTTCTCCCTGATGCACATCAAGTAGTGAAGATCGAGTTCTCTGTTTTAACCACTTGAGTTGGTTTTCCCCTTGACATCTCATTTTCTAAAAAATGCCTCCAGCCCTGGCTGGTGTAGCTCAGTGGATTGAGCACAGGCCTGTGAACCAAAGGTTCGCGGTTCAATTCCTAGTCAGGGCATATGCCTGGGTTGCAGGCCAGTTCCCCGCAGGGGACGCACGAGAGGCAACCACACATTGATATTTCTCTCTCTCTCTCCTTCCCTTCCCCTCTAAAGATAAATAAAAAAAATGTTAAAAAAGAAGTGTAATTTAAAAAAAAGCCTCCATTTCAATGCCTCCATTTGCATATCTGCAGAGAGAGAGATGACTACTGACAGGTTTTCCACGTAGTTCCAGTTTGGGTACAATTGGTATTTTTTACATTTTAAATTTTGTTATAATAATCCTAAGTGATTAAAAGTTAGCATTATTTAAGAATTAAGAGATTTAAATCTATATGCTCTGATTCTGCACAAAACCCATAGTATATCATTAAGTCAGAATACATATATAATAATTTTCACAGCAATCCGTAGCCCGTTATTCCAAGAAAACAACACCAAAGCCACACTGTGTGCATCGCCTGAATTGCACATGCGTGTGACATGTCTGAACACAGGCAGGTCGGAGGCTGACTAACAGCCAAGTGGGAGGGCTAAGCAGTCACGAAAAGCAAATAATAAAAGATGTCGTGATATCGTCCTGTGTGAAGGTTAATCATTTAGGTACCTATGTTGACAAGAAATAAATTAGAAGTGTTTTTGGATGGAAAAATCCCCAAATGCAGTAGTTTTATGCTCTAATGAGAAATGTGAGTTTGCATGGCAGTTGTGCACACAGCTCCCCGACCGCCCCTTCCCTCTCCCCAGCCCCCACTCCCCACTCCTGTGCATCACCCAGACCCCTGGGAGCCCTGGACCACGTATAACGGAAAAACACGTGCCTAGGAAGAAGTGCCTCCCCAGTTCTACAAAAGTGGCCCAGAAGCAGGTACTGTCTTGTCCCCAGGATGCGTGTGGCAGGGGCCGGGCCCAGGTTTGCTCTGTGATGTTATTTGCTATGAACCGTGACCCTTGGACAGTGGCTAACTCCATGCCCCGGGGCGTGAAAAAGAATCAGCTGCGAGCAAAACTTCTTGTTTTCACAGAATCCAGAGCTGCTGTTGGCAAACCCCTGGGTGTTGCTCGCAGGGTCAGGAATCGGCCATGCTGTGGCAACGTCACCATCAAAACCCTGAAAACAGGTATGATCTCTTGAAGCACTAGAAGATCCCTGGGGTAACATACGCTTACTTTTGTTCACCGTGATGCGTATGGGAGAGTCAGCCTCGGCGGGTGAGTTGTTTCTGTGAATTTTTACCTGTGTAGGCAAGACCACGTGCACGTGTGCAATGGTGGGCAAACGAACTACTTCTGGGAGAAGAAAGGATTTGAGTGAAAATAGGAAGGACGGAGGGACTTGGTACTCACACAATAACCGGGTGGAGTGAGGATTTCAGGAAGTACGCGGTGACCTACACCAGCCGGAGGACCCACGGGTGGGGTAGGGTATGCAGATGAGAAACTCCCATCTCCTAAACTGCAAAACCTTGGATAAACCTTCTCACCATAATAAGATGAGAATAAAATATACCCACATTCCCAAAAATGCTAAAATGAAAATGACTAATACATTTGAGAACAATAGTGGGTTTTGCAATGCAGGCCGGGGTGTTAAAAAAAGGCATGCTTTTCTTTTGGGAGGATTTTGTTTTTCTTGAAGGTCTGAGCCTGAAAAGTTCCATCTGTAAGTGAGACTGGATTGTAAGCAGAGGGCCCAGACGACACTCACCTGGGTTTGAAAGACCCTTCGCATCGGGGCTCATTCCATGACCGAGAATCGGTTGTTTACTAGTCCACAACCCACCGCCCTTGCAGATTTGTGTACGACGGCATTTTCTTTCGAGTCTAGAAAGACTCCTGTCACGCGGGACAGGTATAGTGCAGGTCCAGAAAAAAGTAAAAAAAGGAGTCAAGATCACAGCGTCATGACTTTTCCATTAGACTCAGTGACAAACATAAAAACAAGCCTTGAAGTCACCCTGATACAGCGTCAATGTCGTCTGCGTTCACTGTGATTGAATCCATTAAAAAGCTGACAAATGCGTCCTGATTTTATGGGAACGTTCTGGATTTGGTTAATTAGCGCTTAAATCAAGGTTTAAATATTTTAGCGAGTTCATTAAATGTGTAAATGTTTACGTGTTCGTGACGTTTAAAAGCTTAGAGGCATGGGATGGGGTGGATTTATGGATTTTAATAAACCGGATGCTGGAGCAGCACAGTGGGAGTGTTCCTCGTGCTCAGGCTTGATGTGTTTATGAGACAGACAACCAGCAGAGGGTAGAACAACAGGCTCGCAGGGGGGTGTCCCTCTGTGGCCAGGAGACGGTCTGTGCCTGATGACGGTGATGGCGACTTGGGTCTGCGCATGCGGTAAAGTTTCCCATGGTGCCTCACAGATACGCCCCCAAAATAATGCAAGACGAGAGCACGTGAAAATGGAAGAAATCTGTACAAGGTCTGCACCTAAGTGAACGGTATCTTGTCGACATCAAAGTCCTGGTTGGGGCGTGTCCTGTGGTTACATATGATATTTTTGGTGGGAAGGGAACTCTGTACTCTTTTGGAAACTTCCTGTGAGTCTTAAACTATTTGAAAAAAAAGTTATCAAGGCAATACACAGCTATTAGAGACTGCAGAAAAGCACAGGCACGTGCTGTCCTCACAGCCCGGGCTGGAGGGACTGCCTGTGTGTGCAGCTGGGTCAGCTCCCCGGTGAGCTTCCGCCTCTGTGGGCCCTCTGACCATGCACTAAGGTGCTGGCAGACACGTGCGGTACATCTCGCTGAGTCTGCTAGGCCAGCTTACTTTTTTTATTGCTATTCATACCCTCCTGGGATTTAATGCAACAGGAAATCGTTATAAGCATGAATGCAACAAAAACAATCATACACAGTAATTCTTCCCTCTGGAGGGTGCGTCCTTGAAAATTAATCTTCAGCCAGTGCTCTAGCTCATTCTCCCCACGTAAAAGCTTTCTGGCTATTAAAGCTGCCAGTCTCCCATTTAAAACCACCCAATTGTTACTCCTGGCATTTGAAAAGAAACAAATTTCCCTACAGTGCCTCAAGGAACTATAAAATCTGCCTGTTGTTGACATTTCCAATCTCACCTTGCACGCTCCCCTCTTCCTCAGAGCATTTAGCTGCACTGGCCCTTTGGCTGTTCCTGGCACACACCCAGCACAGTCCTGCTGGCAGGGCCTGTTTCCCTTGCCACATGGTCACATTCTGGCTGAAAAGACCTCACTTGTCATCTCTCTATCTTGTCACTGTGCTTTAGTTTTCTTTGTAGCACTTATCACTAACTGAAGTCAGTTTCTTTTCTTCCTCCCTCTCTCCCTCCTCCCCCCTCCTCCCTGTCTTAATCCATACAGCCTAACATATAATTGGTGCTTGTCCATATTGTTTGAATGAATGAATGAATGAATGAAAACTCCTATTAATGGTGCTTATTCCAGGAAGTATGAGTAGGGGTGAGAGAGTTTACAGTCTACTTTTATACATCAGAGCAATCCGATATGCTTATATCAAGCAAAAGTTAATTCTGCAACCGAGTTTCAAAAAGCAAATGCCCACATATCCACATTGCCGCTCAGAGGAAATGGTTTCAGAGGTCTTTTTCAGCTCTAGAATTCTACGATCCTAGATTTTTCAAATTATCCTGACAAGGTATAAAAGGAAGGGTGCCTGGCACAGCTGAGCGCCACATGGCAAGGAGTCAGGACACGACCAATGCATTCACTGTTGCGTTATGAATTAACGTAAAAGCCTGGATCCGCCTCAATGTCTATGAGCCCGCACAGGTGCTTCTCAATGCACAGATTAACACGTGTGCCTGCGTCCTTGCCCACTATTCCTACTAAAAGATGGTCAACAGCATCAACTCCCTCTGGACACTAGCCGTGCTTGGGAGAAAACAGAGGTGACAGACTTTCGGAGGGCGGAGGTGGGGCTGAGGGAGTGCGCGACTGTTCGTACGTAGACTGGTTCTCCCTTCTCCAGCTGGCCTCCTAGATCTCGGCCCTCGCTGACGATGTGACTCGGCTGCCTTGAGGCAGGCAGATGAACCCGCACAGAGCCACTGTTACATTTTTCATGCATCCTTCCCTTTTCCGTAACGCACCTGGGCAGCCTGCAAGGACACAGAACACATACCAAGACAATATCAAAGCAGAAGACAAAGGAAGGGCCAGAGGGGCACGAATACGAAATGGAGCCTGAAGTGAGGGTGCGGCACAACTGCGTCTTCCAGTGGCCTACACGCGTGGGGGTGGGGCACAGACATGGCTGCGACCTTCCTACAATCCGGCAGGGGCAGCTTCGGTGAGGTTTCTGGCAGCAGTTTGATCCGATCAGTCACTGTCGGTTCCCAGCTATTCCCCACAGTAGAGCAGAGAGGGAACTCTGAAAGTTCCTCTACAGAGGCTGTTATTCCTAATCTCTCCTTCTCGCAGCGCTGCTCAATATATTATTTCTTGCGATGGAGGGGTGATGGCATCACTCCAAGATGCAATTAGGTTAGAACAATCCGGTGGCCACAGGGGCGGCGGCAGGGTGTGAAGTGGGGGAGGGGTACAGCTTGTACGTGACTCATTCATATAAATACACGGGCCATTAAAATAATGGCGTACGTTTTCTTTCTTCAGTTCTCTCAGGATGGAGACTGACGGTTGTACTTTATTGTCATTATTAGTTTTTGGTACCAAATTAGAATCTGCCCCTAGGAAAGGGAAGCAGAGCTGCAGAGACAGAGTTAAAAGCCGGTGCGAATCATTATTCCTGCCTCACTGGTCAGGCATATTTTGGGCGAATGACTCAGCGCAGTGTGAGAGGGATGTTGGGGCTAGATGTTATCTAAAGTTACATAAAATTTCCAGAGTGCCTGAAGCTGTCCTGGCTGGTTATTTAAGGCTTGGTGTGGGAGCAGGATTGAGGGGGGGCAGGGGAGGAGGGGGCACTAAATTTATTGTGTGACCAGGACAACGCTGATCAGGCAGCTTCTCTGTTCCGACTCTCTCCGAAATGCCCTCTTTCTGGGGTTGGTGACATCATGCCTTAAGTGGAAGGTGATCCACTTTGCCGGAACCCAGGGGTTCTCAGCTCTGAAATCTCTCCCGAAGGTTCCTGCCAGTCAAACCGTGCTTCCCTCTCGGAGGCGTGGCTCAGGGGATTTGCTCCGTGTGTGGAGGGAGAGCAGAGACGGGTGCTGAGCAGGGCTGTCCTGTTGATTCCTTCTGACTGCTCCCCATTAACTCAGCACATTCTACACGGGTGGTATGCATGACATTCCTGAGGAGGAGAGGGAAGAAATGAGACATACTTTCTGTCTTCGGGAAGCTCGCGATCTCGTGGCAGAGACAGCCACGGACGATGCTCAGAGCAGAGTGTGCTCCGAGCAGAACCAGCGTGGGTTCCGGAGCCGAGGAGAGCAGAGGGTGGGTTTTCAGGAAAGGCTCTGTGCCTCTCTTTCATCGAGGGGTCCAGCGTTTAGCAGACATTCAAAATTTGCTTGGGTCAACCAGGAAGAGTTGCACACGAAGAGGTGGAGGCAGAAAAGGCATTTGAGGTGAGAAAGCTACAGGGAGGCACGGCAGTGCATGCTGGGTAACAGAGCTGGGTGGTTTGGGGTTAAGAATAACCCGGAACATCGTCAAAACCCAAAGGAATGTGTTAATTTTTACAGAAACACTGGCCTGTGTTTTAAGAGTCTAAAAATGAGTGTTGGAACACAAATAAACCTTCAGAAAATGAAAGCAGACAAAGGCTGCTGCAAGGTCAAGTTCGGTCAATACAAGCAATATAAATACCAGTATAACGTTGTAGTGTGCTATGACATGCTGTGTGATGTGATATAAAGCCAAGGTTTTCTAAGGAAGACTCTGCTACAGTTACTAATTCTACCTTTTCCCTGCCACCCACCTTTCATAGTCTAAGAAGGGTCTAAGGATATGGTGTTACGGCATCAAGATTTCGGCGCACTAACACGAGGCAGGGTTAGAGGGGCCAAGAGGGACGGTGAGGCCCCTGGGGCTATGGCACGAGGGAGCCATTGCTACTCCAACAGCTGACCAGGCACAGGATTCTGTGGTTGTCGAAAGGCAAGAAGAGCTGAGGCTGCAGGGGCGGAAAGACCACAGCAACGACCGGGGCGTGGCCTTTGCGCAGGAACACGCGCGCTGCTAACTCTGGATCCAGCAGGAAGCAGGGTGTTTAAACCCCTCAGTGCCCAGTCCCTCAGTCCCCAGTGCCCCCAGTTTCCTGCTGGCGTCTCCCCCTGTGCACAAGTGCCCTAACCAGAACCCAGAGTACCACGTGGTTCTTAGAGCTCAGCCTGAGAAAGATGGGCAATGACTCTGGGGGAGACCGCAGCGCCTCTTCTCATAGCCCCATGGGAGAGTTCGTTTTATTTACTCCATAACACCTTGATTTGCATGGCATCATGGTGGGGGGCAGTTTAGGGACCCCTCTCTAGAGCCTAAAGGAACACAGTGCCCCCCATTCCAATAGGCCCTGCTTTGCACACTAGAGACTTGTCTGCAGCCCTAGCCAACTCATCCTCCGTCATCCCAGGCTCTCCTGCCGCCCGGGCAGTCAGAGCTGCCATGGTTTCCTCAAGTGTTGGGGACCCGTGGAGACACCGTGTCATTAAACAGGTGGTGGAAATACGATACCAGACACCTCGGAGGCTTCCCAAGACCGGTGCTTCTCTGCTAGGATGCTGCAGATCTGTTGTCTTCTTCATCCAAAACAGCGCTCACCCACCAAAGCCCCTAAATCCATGTTATCAGGCCACAAGGGAAGAAAGCGTTTCCGATCTTTAATTATACGGTAGGCTGTAAGCAAACCTCCAAGCAATACATTCAGACCTGTGCTCCCAAGGTCAGTATATTAAAAAAAAATGCTTTGCTAGGAGAACAAAGGGTGTGGAGGAGGGCAGTCAAGGCCTCGAGAAAGTGTAAGTCATCCTGGAAACCTCCAGCCAGGATGCAAACACAGAGTCAGGGAATTAAAGAGATAGTCTCCCCCTCCACGCTCACTGTAGTTTGGTCTGAGTATTTGCTGTTTACGGTAGAATTCCCAATCGCACACTCTCTTATGTAAGAAATGTTACACTGTTATTCTCAAAATATGTAAAATCTGACCTTGCTCTTCTAAGATGTAACTTACCGACACTTCGTGCTGTGCACCCCCCACCCCAGGAGTTCCCATCCTGGGCTTTAAATCTTCCTCAGGCGCCATGCCAGCCCTGTTCCCATCTGCGTGCCAGGGACTGAGCCACAGGCTCCAGGCTCCGGGATTTGGGGAAACCCTGACTTCCAGTTTCTTCCATGTACTGGGTAGGGTTTGGAGGCATTCCCCCCTCCCCCTACCCCCTTCCCCTTCCCAGCATAACCTCAGTGAGTTTAGATTTTCTTTAACACTACGGGGAGAAGAGGCTCTCCAGAAACCTAGAGTCCTGCTAAATGGACCAGACACTGGTGACAATAAATACCATGTAGTAAATAAGAGCAAAATACTTCTCATTCTTTCCAAATCTTTCAAGGCAGAAAGGCAAATCCCAATGAATAATCTGCAAATATTATCTCGCTGCAGCGGGCTTCTGCCAAGCCCTCTGTGCCCAGTGAGCACTGGATGGCGCTGTTCTCTCCAGCTGCGGGGAGCAATGAGGTGGCAGGCATGGCAGAGAGGACTCGGATCTGCTGTCAGTGGGTGTACTGCACTGCTGAAGAGGCGGCAGCTACGCCCAGGACTGTGCTATGCAGGATGAAGGCTGCGATGGAGAAGAGGCATGTGTGAGGAGACTATGGGGTGTGACCACCCATCAGAGGACCAATCAGCCGAGATGGAGGACATACCATGTGAGCTCGGGTGATGTGAATGACCAATATGTTTGGCTCATCAGGCACGGAAGCGCAGAACTGTTCAGAGCAGGAAGGACAGAACAGGTAAAGTTATCAAACAACAGAGAGCCCAGTATGTTATGAGAAGAGGTGTCGCTGGTTGGATTCTCCAAACCGACTGAGTCAGAGATCTGTACGCAAGGTTACTGTGGAGTAACCAACCAGGGTGCCATGGGCACGAGGGAATAGGGAACAGGACTGAGCAGAGTTGAGCTGCATGGCAGTTACTACAGAGGCTTCAGCAGCCCCCGTGGGGAGCTTTGGAGCTGGGGTAGCTCTGCAGAGGGGTCTCAGTGGAGGCAAGGAAGCAGGCCTTTGTAGGCACCCAACCATCACTCATCAGATGCGCCTGCTCTTGGCCGGGGGTGTAGCCTTGGGAGAGGCACTTGCCCTCGGCTGGGAACAATGGCTGGGGAAGGACTCAGCTGTGAGCCCTTAGCAGGTAACCCTGCTGGATGCTGGGCACCTGTGTGCATCCAGCCTAGCATTGCTGCCTCATGTCTGATGGGCAACAGATGACAGAGCACTAGTCAGGATGTGCAAGGCTGTACTGCAGTAACAAAAATCCCCAAACTGCATGTCATAGTAAAGATTTTGTTCATTCCCACAACACTCTCCTTTGAGTCACTTGTAGTCACTTAGGGACTCGGGCTCCTTCGGTCTCTCTGGACTTGCAGTAAAAGAAATGGAGGAACACACAAGGGGCTCAGTGGCCTGGCTGCAGGTCGTGTGTCCAGCTTCCTCCTGCATTCCCCTGATGAGACCCAGTCACAGGGGCACAACTTAATTGCAAGAGAATTTGGGAAATAGACTCTCCTCCATGCCTCCCCACAAAAGGAAATGAGGTTTCCAGCATCTAGCCAATCTCTGGCTCAGGCTTGCTTGCTTGGTGTCCAGAACAGAACAGGATTACTGGGTAGCAAAACCCTGACATTCAATTCAGGACTTTTTTCTTTGCTTATAAAAAAAATCAATCCTTAAATATCTTTCAAATTTGTGTGCTCTTTAGCAATACTGCGAATTGCTCCGAAGCCATAAAGTTTTCCTAAACAGTGAAAATGTTCATCAGGCACAAAGTGCAAGTTATTTATGAAGATGAGCAAAACAATATTTTTAAAGCTATGACCAGCTCCCCCTTCCTGGCTGGTATTTTGATCTTTTTGTGTAGAATGTCTCTCAATCTAGCAGGCCAGAGGTTACAGGAGGATCTGGGGGTGGGAGACGTTTACGCACAGATTCCTGAGCCTCTCCGAGGGGACTGGACGTTATTCTGAGGGCCACAGAGAGTCTGAAGCGTTGAGCGTGATGGTGACCAGACACGTCCTGCCTGGACTATATGGTGATTGATCAGTCAGGAGATCAGGACGTGTCTCGGCCAGAAATGTACTTGTGGCGTAAATCAAAATATCAGGTGTGTCACGGTTTCTGAACAATTCAACTTAACTCAAAGGAGCAGTCCTTTTGCATAATCCTCTTACTTGAGCTACTTCCAGAATTAAACCCAATCCAACAAAGCCACCTGCTTTTGAGAGAAATTTTCAAAAATATCTGCCCAGCGTGCCGCCCTCCTAACAGCCTTCTCCCTCCATCAGTGGGGAGGGCCGCTGTTCCCCACCTCCAGGCCCCTTCTGGACCCTCTCACCCCACTGTGAACCCAGGACCCCGGCGCTCTTCTTCTGGCAGAGGCCTGGTGGCGAAGGAGAGGCCGGGCGCGGCTGTGCCGTGGCAGGAGGCAGCAGTGATTCCCGAGTCACGACAGAGGCCAGGTCCCCAGGGACCGGCTTCCTCCTGCTCCCAGATTCGCTGCAGCTGAACATCTAACAGGAAGCCTTTTCTTAACACCTCCCTTCTTCCTCTGTCCCTGAAGCATTCTACTGGGGACAGTACTTTATTGCCCTTGGTCCTTTATTTTTCTACCAGCGATGGCAGCCCAAGGGCAGGAGGCCCTCCTCCACGGGACTTGCCCCACACTATTCGGCAGGGCTCCTGGCCCTCTGCAGGGGTCATTGGGGTCAGGAGTGGGACCCGGGCTCGCCCAGTGGCTGTTTGGGGGAGCCCAGTGAGTAGCTTGCTTTCTCATCTAGAAGCTGAAGGGGCTGGTTGTTCTCCAGACACCTTCTTGAGCCCAGCCATTCAGTTTTGGGGAGACTTAGGCACGCCACCTCTGGAGTCAGTATCCCTGCTCCACCGCCAGCTGGGGGACCCAGGCAAGTTGCTGGATCTCCCTGAGGAAAACATTTTCAATTTCGCAATTTCCTGAGGCATAATCCCAGGCTAATACCAGACGCCTCCAAGATTAGAAGTTATAAATGCAAATAATGATCTTGGTAAAAGAACCTTCTGGTTTTAGGCACCTATTTGGCCAGCCTCTGGGGCTGACGCTGGGGATAAAGCATGCTCAAGTTTTCTGAGAAACCAGACAAACAGATGGGCCTGATCAATTTTGATGAAAACGCAACAGATTGCTTTCTATTTGGCCTGCCTTCTTCAGAAAGCCAATGCCATAAGGCAAAAGAGAAAATAGTCTCAGGACTATTTTGTGGAGAGAAAAGCCAGGAAAAAATGTACTTTGGAACATTTGAATGAGACTTGGTAAGGTCAATCCTGACTGGGACTTTCACTAATCCAGTGATGCTGCGTGTGCCACTGTGTGCGTGAGGTGGGGTGTATATCTGTGAGACTCTCTTTGCGTGACTGTATGTGTATGATTCTGTGTGCAAAACTACGTGTGTGTGACTGGGTCTGTGTGTGACTGGGTCTGTGTGTGTGACACTATGTGACTGTGTGACTCTGAGTGTCTGTGAGTGTGATGCTGTGAGTGTGACTGGCTGTGTGATTGTGCCTCCGTGTGTGTGTGCACTTGTCCCTTTCCAGCAAACACTCGGCGCTCTGCAGACACGCTCACACGCTCAGGTGGCGAGAGCATCACCAGCATGTCACCTTTCCACAGCAACAGCAGCTGAGCCCAACGACACCAGGGGAACACCCACCTCTGTCTGCTCGGGGTGAAGGGCAGCTGCCGACGACTGTGTTTCTGAAGCGGTCCAGCCCTGGAGTGTAATGTGGGCTGGGGGCAGTGGGTTTATAGGGATGGTCTGCACAGGCAGAAGGTATGGGATGGCACTGCACCCCCCGTTTGAGGATGAGCTGGTGCTGATGACCTGGGGGAGGGTGAACATCCACCACGAACCTCCGGCCTGGGGGACTTGGTGTGACTGGAGAGTGTTTTGAGACGTGAGTTCTCTATTTCCTTTGTCTTCACCGTCTCCGATCTTCCTTTTTCTCTTCCCCCCATCCTTGTAGGCTGTCTCCTCCGAGCTTCCTCAGCACTGGTCCGAGACGTGGTGGGGCATGGAACCAGAGTCGCTGGCAACAGTACCCGGGCTGCGCTGTGTAAGCGCTTACAGAGGGTCTAGGCATTTGTGGAAAAGCGAAGGGCTGAATGGTATTGGATGACAGAGGCGGACTGACCTGGAAAGGAGGGGTAGGGGGTGGCTCGCCCGTGTCCTCCCCATGTCCCACAGAGACCTGGACTGCAGGAAGACAAGGTGCAGGACAGGCACCCTGGCACAGGGGGGTCAGTAGTATCCTGATGAAGGGCTAAGAACAAGGGCTAAGGAAGGGATGCTCAGTGCAGAGAGGCCCGCAGCTGCTGTTACCCAAGGGTCCGAGCACACAGGGGTGAGTGGCATCTCCAGTGTAACCCAGGCATGCCCAGCACCCAAGGCCAGATGTTGCTACCTGTCACCCACGAATCCACCGGGTTTAACCCTGAGGATGACTAAGGTCACATTTCACAACAGGCCTGGGACAAAAGCGATGCTAGATTAAAAATAGGGCTGGCTTCTAGAAAATAAAGAAGTGCAAGATATTGTTTGCCTACCTGAGCTTCTGAGCTAGCTGCCTATCTACCACACGTGGGTGACTCACATTTTCCAGTTCAGTCACGGCTCTTTCTTTTCTGTTTTGAGGCTGCTCTAGGAAGCTCCAAGCTTGCCCCTTCACACTGGAAGAGGAAGTCCCACAGGAAAGCCAAAAGTTGGCCTGGGGCTGCGAGAGCTACAGGAGCTCAGCTCTGGTGCAGGAGGGGCTGTTTCTTCCCTCGCTGAGGTGTTTGCTTCTGTAGTCAGTTAGGACTGCGCATCCTGAGGGCACAAGGATGCTCCAATGGGCATCACCTCGCTCCGTTTACGGTGCTCTCAGCTCTGGCCTAGCATCTTGGGTCCCTGGGGTATCAGGGCAGTGCCGGTGTGCAAGGTGAGGTGGGTGCCTTTCCTGAGAACCGCTGTCACCAGAAGACAGGGCTTGACAGTCTTCCTTCCTCCCTTCCTTCCTTCCTCCCTTCCTTCCTTCCTCCCTTCCTTCCTTTCCTCCCTTCCTCCCTTCCTTCCTTCCTTCCTCCCTTCCTCCCTTCCTTCCTCCCTTCCTTTCTTCCTCCCTTCCTTCCTTCCTCCCTTCCTCCCTCCCTTCCTTCCTCCCTTCCTTCCTCTATTCCTCCTTCACCCCCTCTCGTCATGGTTTTCATTTTTCCTCTCTTCACATCCTCTGAGTGTCTGCAGTAGATCACGTTGTAAGCTCAGTGCTGTCAGTACGATGACGAGCAAGGTGGGCCTAATTTGGGAAGTGCCGTTTGCAAGCGTTCACAAGGCTTTCACAGAGGAAGGGAACTTCGGGCTGGCCCTTGAAAGAGAAGTGAAGGCAGCAGAAACATGTGAGGTTGTGGAAGTACCATAAGGAGTTAACCGGTTACGGAGTGCTTAGAAACCGGGGTGGCTTGCGTGTCACCCAGGAAATTTAGGCAGCCCCCCTTGACCCAGCCAGGTTGCTTCAGACAGTCCTTCCTAAGCATCTCCCAGAACCCCGTGAGCACACGTCTAACGCCCCTGCACGCCGCCTTGGGTTCGCTGTGCGCAGCGCCCCCTTCCTGAGACTGTGAGCCTTCGTGAAGCCTCTTCCAACACACCGTTCGAGTAACTCTGAAATGTTTATGGAGCCAATAAATAAGTGAGCAGAGACTTTTTGCTGACTACTGCATTTGACCTCTACTTTTATTTTTTTATCCTCACCCAAGGACATGCTCGCTGATCTTAGAAAGAGGAGAAGCAAGGGGGAGAGAGGGGGAGAGAAACATCAATGGGAGAAAATCATCGATCGGTTGCCAGTTGTAAGCGCCCCTGTTGAGGATCAAACCCTCAACCTAGGTTTTGTTCCCTGACCAGGAATCAAAACCTCAACTTTCCCACTTCCAGGATGACACTCCAACCAACCGAGCCACACTGGCCAGGACTTGGCCCCTACTTTTAAAATTCTAGGTAAATCTGCCCACTGGAGGGACCGCTATCTAGTGACAGGTCTTACAAAGCTCAACACTCGATACGTCCCGATCAGAAATCACAAGCCGAAGGTGGAGACAGGATTCCTTAGAGAGCTCTCCCCTGGTCTTTTGGCTCCTGCACTGATGATACCCGGCTAGAATTTAGAATGAGCAGACTGGAATGAATTGTGTCACCTGCTGCCGGGTCTCGATTGTAGTTCAATTATAATTTATGGATGGCTTTGGTCGTTAGGGGCCATTATCATAACCAAATGCCGTGGCCTTATTACAGCACCTGCGCTCATCCATCTCGCAGAAATGGCCAGTCAGACACGGGGCACCTGCTGCGAAGGCCGTTCCCAAGCTGTGCCAGTTAATGCTCTTCCCTGATTAGTCGCTGATTACGTCTCTGGATGACATTATAATTTCCTCTTTCTATTTAAGGGAAAAGTGACAGGACAACCTGTTACAGAATTGGCATAATTTTTTTTTGACCTTCCCAGTTTCTTTCAACACCCTTCTCGCTCTCTGCTAAGACTAGGAACATTTCTTCCTCTTTTACCACGTTGGATTTTCTCCTTTTGAAAACATCTGGCTTCAGTTGTGTGCCAATCTCTACTGTGCCCTGAATTTTGTTGTCATTAAAAAATGAAATTATTTGCAGTTTGTTTCTCCTTTAAAAAAACCTACAATAGTAAAATTGAGATTTTTCTAAGCACCTCATTGAGGTGCAACATGATGAATTTGGGCATCTGTAAGCACCCGCAAAACCGTCACTACCACCAGGCCCTACCCATCCCCACCGCCTTCTGAAGTCTCCTCCTGCCACAGAAACTGAGATTTATGGATTACCTAAGAACATGCATAGATGTTATATTTATCTAAAATACCGGTTTGTATTCACAGAGGAAAAAAACTATTTCACTAAGAAATAGGACACCCTGACTGGTGTGGTTCAGTGGGTTGGGAGTCGTCCCACAAACCGACAGGTCACCAGTTCGATTCCTGGTCAGGGCACATGCGTGGGTTGCGGGTTCCGTCCCTGGTTGAGGTGCATACCAGAAGCAACCAACTGATGTTTCTCTCTCATATCGATGTTTCTCTCCCTCTTTCTCCTCCCCTTTCCCTCTAAGAATAAATAAAATTTTTTTAAAAAAAGAAATAGGGTCTCTGAGAATTGTTTGTTCTCTCTAAACATCAATAGACGATTTGGAATTTACATTTTGAAAGTGTGCCTTACTAAGAACCTTTGCCATCTCAAAAGTGTTTCTCATTCGGTTTTCAGTTCAAATGTCCCAGACAGCCTTGCTTGTCTGCTTGCACGGAATGGAGATGAACCTCAGAGGAACTCGGGGCGCGGAACCTTTCTGGTGCCCGGCGGGGAGCCCAGCACCTGAGGACGGGGCGGGACCTCTCTCAGCTGTGCAGTCTGGCTCTGCCGGCACCTGCTCTCACTGTACATTCGCTCCATGCGCCTCTACCCACTGGCGTCTTCCTCCCCTGTTAGACACATATGTGTGATCTCTTAAATTATTTTCTTTTTTAATCCTAACCTGAGGATACACTTGTTGATTTTAGAGAGAGAGATAGGGCAAGAGAGAAACATCCTTGGTTGCCTCTTGTATGCGTCCCAACCAGGGATCGACCTGGGACCTAGTTATTGCCCTGACTGGGAATTGAACCGAAACCTTCTGGTGCACGGGACCACACTCCGATCAGCTGAGCCACACGGCCAGGGCTACTCACACATTTTAAACTGCCATGTCCTCAACTCAACATCATGAGTCTGACTTACCATCTGCCCCTACTTCTAACTCAGGGTCCTGGGAGTCCACCTCTACGTTCCCAAGAAGGGACACTGAGCAGCCCACCCCTCTTTCCGAACCAGACCGCACAAATGGTTGGCTGCCGGCCAACCCATACAGGCATCTCTTTGGGTAGGATGTCTGACCTTGCTCCAACCAGCTGTGACAGCAGGAGGGTCGTAAAATACAAACATGACCTCTTTAGGCAGAGGGGCTGGAGGTAGCAAGATGCATTACAGCAGGGTAGGGCTGAAGTCTGCATTTACTTTTAGTATTTGCTTAAGCACGAAAACAATGCATGCTTGGGCCCATACATTTTACCCACACGGGAAACCAGGACAGGTGTGGTCATCACGCCCCGTGACCTTCAAAGATGTATGATCCTTACACCAAATGGTATCCAGAGACTCAATCAAAAAAAAAAAAAAAAAACCAACATAATTGAAACTCCAGTGCTGGCTTTCTGCCAATCCCCAAAACTTGCTGAAAGTGACAGAACCACATTTCAAATTAGCTTAAAGCCAGAAGGCTTGACGCCCACATAAACCAGTGACAGGAAGCAAGCCGCAGGGGCTGCCCTCCAGCTGACCTGGGGCAGGGCTCGGGGCTCCCCACATCTCCGTAGGGGGCTCCCACGCTCTCCCACCTACCAACCCTGTGGGGGCGTTTGCTCAAGACTCTCCCACATCCTTGAGGATTCTGTCAAAGATGAAAGGAAATTTTTTATATCCTGAGAAAAGATTCTGAGTGATTCAGCTTAATCAAACACTGTATCAGCCAGAGTTCTTCAGAGAAACAGAGCAAGTAGGATACATACATATGTGTGTATATGAAGAGTTATTTCGGGGACTGGCTCACCCAGTTGTGGGGACTGGCACGTCTGAAATTTGTAGGGTAGGCTGGCAGGCGGGGAACTCGAGCAGGAGTTGAGACCACAATCTTGGGGCAGGATTTCTTCTTTGGAAATTCTCAGATTTTGCTCTGAAGGCCTTCAACTGACTGAATGAGGCCCACCCTCGTCCTTACCAAGGGTAACCTTCGTTACTTTAAGTCAACTGATTTTAGATGTTAACCACATCTATAAAACACCTTCACAGCAACATGTAGAGTAGTATTTTATTAAATAACTGGGTACCATGAGCTAGGCAAGTTGAAACACAAAACTAATTATCACACATGCTCACCTGTTGGTCCAATTAATGGGGCAACAGGGGAATGGGTGTTATGTCCAGAATCGCTCGAGCCATTAGCACATCCAATGGTCTTAGGTAAGGACTCAATGAATAGAAATGAGATTGGTGCAGATATGAACCCCTGTGAACCCAGAAACTGCCTCACTGGTCTACCCATGGGTACATGCAATGGCCTAGGCGCTGGGCCGGGATATGGGCTGGGACTCTTTTCTTGGCAATTCCTGAACACAGCCTCCACCGTGCCGTGTGGATGGGAAGCGAGAACAAGGGAATGCCTGCTTCACTCAAGTTACAACGGCGGTGCAACCTCAATGTGTCTTTGTTTCATTTCTCTTTTTGTCTTGCCTTTTGGACAGTACTTTGCTTCTCATGGTCCCCTAGGATTAATGAAATGAACAGGAGGGAAAAACTAAATAGATTCATAATATAGATAGCACATTAATAATCAAACAAAGATGAAACACTGCTGTAATTTCCAGTGTGCGTGATTGACGCTCCCTTGTCTATCCCACAGAGTTATACATTATTCATTCATTCAAAGGATGACTTGAGTGCCGCTGGGACATAAAGTGGGCCAGCAGAGGGCAACCCCCACAGTGCCACTTTCGGCACAAAAGCTTCTCGACCTTTCCCCACCTGTCCCAGTGCCTTCTTTATATATTTCCGTCCGAGCCCCTCTTCCCTTTATTGCTTATTTACCTACATATCTATCTCATTCTTCTTGAAAATGGGGCAGATAGAATTTACGTGAATTGCCTAAAGCCAGCATCTCCTAACTTCTAGCCCAAGCTAGTTAAAGGGTGGTTCACAAAGCCACAGCATCAGCATTGCGGGGGAGGCTGTGAGAAGCACGGGTTCTCAGCCTGACTTAACTGAATCTGCCTCCTCAGGGTGTCAGACTGACCGAACCCGTGCACTGGGGGTGGGAGCCAGGAGTCTGTTTGACCAGGCACCCTCGGAAACTCGGCTGTCACTCCAGTTCAAGAACCACTCTTTCAGGCAGCTCATCTCGGCCTCCTCAACACATGCTGGGTATCTGGCTTCACTATTTCGCTGGCCTAGGCCCTCGCAGAAGAACCTCATCTGAGACGTTGAACCCTTCTGTTGGGTACCGTAAGCTAGCCCATCTCACCATCCATCAGCATGCGCATTGCCCTAAAGGAGTGGTTCTCCACGGGGGTGATTTGGTTCCACAGAAGACATTTGCCAATGTCCGTAGACATTTCTGGCTGTCACGACTTGGGTGTGGATGATACCACTGGAATCTTGTTGGCCAAGGCTGGGGATGCTTCTAAAGCACCTCACAATGCGCAGGACAGGTCCTCGCAACAAAAGTTGTCCAGCCAAGAATAAATGTCAGTAGTGCTGAGGCTGCGCAACCCTGCTCCGGGGAACCCTAACGATTGATGACCAGAATGCCTCAAGGTGACATTCTGACCTACTCTTCCCCTTCTCCGCTGCCCACGTTATTAATAGCCACTTAGAAATGGCAACGTTGGCTTGCTAGGCAGAGAAGTATTTGGATTTTGAACTTGGATCAGCAAAACAAACTGCCACTGGACAGTGGAATCTCAATATATCATTCCATAGTCATCCATCATCTTCCTCATTTTAAAAAAATATGGAATAAGTCAACATCACCCCATTAATATTTCACATAGCTACATTATACATTTAATAAAATGCATGCCCTTTAAAAGTCATAATGTGCCCACCAAGACTTGTATATGATACTATACAATTTTTCTTGAGACTGGGATCTGGTTTAGAGAATGACTTCAATTTGTTTTCCAGACACATGGGCCATAAATCATTATTTTACCAGCTCTGATTACCAGTTCAGTGCTGGCCAGCAATACATGCTTCTCAGCCTGCAAACCTTTTACCACAGGAAGTTCTTATTTTTTAAAAAGCTATCAACTAAAACAATGACCTTTGACAGGCAATGCAACGTATAACATTATGATTGAAGTCCTCGTTTGTATTAAATTTTAGCAATAAAGTAAATCACTGGATAGAGAAAATATAAGTTGAATCATGCCTGTCTTAGCCTGGTGTCCCTCGAAGTGAAATCTGAGGTGAAGGTTTAGATGAGTAGTTTATTTGAGAACGTGGTTGCAGAGAGAAGCTAGGGGTGAGGGAATGAAACAGGAAAGGAGGGAAACCCGACACAAGCCTGCACCCAAAGTCAGCTGTCCGATGGACAACTGGTCACTTCACACTGGAAGCCTTTGGGAAACCGTAGGAAATGTGTCTCAGAATCATTAGTCCGAGTGAGAAAGGGGAAGCATCTGTCTGCTAGTTGCCAGTCTCAGGGTGCTACACAGGGTGTCTGCCTCTCCAGATTTCATTTGTGAGTGTTAATTGTTCCAGAGATGCCCACAGATAGGACATGAGAAAGACCTAGAAAATATTAGGTTGCACCTGCAAAAAGCTTGTGGAAGCTTAATGAGAACTTGTCCCTGGGGAGGGAGCTACAATGAGAGGTCAGGCCACATGAAGAGGCAACAGGAGACTTCCAGCCAAGATGGAGGCATAGCTGGACATGCTGTGCCTCCTCTCAGAACCAAGATTAAGGACAACAAAAATATAGAACCAAAAAAAAGAAAACCCAACCAGGACAGAGAGAAAATTGAATTTTGCGGGAGTCCGACAACAACGATTCACCCAGACCAATAAGAGGGATGGAGTCGGATTGCGGTGGGATAAGCTGGTGGTCCCAGGCGCGAAGTCACTCCAGGCGCACAGGTGGCAGCGTTGCTGAACACGGGGAGGCCAAGCGGGGCGCACAAGGCGGTGGACCGCGGACACACATTCACTCACAGATAAACCAGGTGAAAACGGGCAGCAAGACAGACTGCAAGATCCAGGGCCCCAGTGCCGGGAAGTGAAGCCTAAAAGCACCCATTGAAAACACTTGTGGGGGTTGAAGTGCCGGGAAGGAGTCCCAGCCTCACAGGAGAGTTCATTGGGGAGACCCACGGGGTCGTGGAGCATGCGCAGGCCTACTCACATGGAAATCAGCTCCGGAAGGGCCCAATTTGCTTGGAGAAAGAGGCTGAAGGGACTGGGATCCACAAAAGAGCACATAGCAAGCGCCATTGCTCCCTCTCAGACCCCGCCCCCACATCCAGCATCACAACCCAGCGACTGAGCTGCCCCACCCTGGTGAATGCCTAAGGCTCCACCCTTCACTACATAACAGCTGAGATCAGACAAAAACAGAAAAAACAAAACCAAGGATGGCTCAAAAGGGAGAACAGACCAGGGCCCTGGAGCTAATTCATCTGAGCGACCAGGAGATGGTCAACCTATCAGATGCAGAGCTCATAGCACTGGTAGCCAACCTATCAGAAGCACAGTTCAAAGCCCTGGTGATTAGGAAGCAGACAGAATTGGTTGATTTTGGTCACAAATTGGAGGAACAAATGGAGGCTATAGTAAGTGAAATGAAGAAAAATGCACAGGGAACCAATGGTGATGGGAGGAAAACTGGGACTCAAATCAATGGAGTGGACCAGAAGGAAGAAACAACCAAACAGAAAAGAATGAAGAAACAAGAATTTGAAAAAATGAGGAGAGGCTTAGGAACCTTCAGGACATCTTTAAACATCCCAACATCCGAATTATAGGGGTACCAGAAGGGGAAGAGGAAGAGCAACAAGTGGAAAACTTATTTGAACAAATAATAAAGGAGAACTTCCCCAGTCTGGCAAAGGAAATAGTCTTCCAGGAAGTCCAGGAAGCTCAGAGAGTCCCAAAGAAGTTGGACCCAAGGAGGAACACACCAAGGCACATCATAATTACATTAGCCAAGATCAAAATGAAGGAGAGAATCCTAGAAGCAGCAAGGGATAAAGGCACACTACAAAGGAGTTCCTATCAGACTGTCAGCGGATTTCTCAAA